>CAUYQV010125879.1:0-27088 GCA_963574575.1 Galagoides demidoff
TAGATTGTTTATCTCAGCTCAATTCACAATTGCCAAGATGTGGAAACAACCTAAATGTCCCTCACCTTAGGAATGGATTAACAAACTGTGGCATATATATACCATGAAATACTATTCTGCCATAAAAAGGTGGAGACTTCACATCTTTTGTATTAACCTGGATGGTGTTGAAACACATTCTTCTCAGTAAAGTATCACAAGAATGGAAAAAGCAAATACCCAATGTAATCAAGGCTAATATGAAGCCAGTAGACAATCTAATTCACACCCACAAAGGGAAAAAAACTCATTTCAATTCACGTTGGGAGAAGGAAGAACAAAGGGGGGAGGGGAGGAGTGGTTTGGGGTGATCCCACTGAATGGGCACAATATAGGGTGTATGACATACCTTTTGGGTTCAGGACTTAACTACAAGAGGGACTCTACCTAACAACATCAAATATTGTGACTTGATTGTACCCTCACATGAACTTGAAATGAAAAAAGAAGGGTTCTGCGGGAGAATTTTCCCTTCCATCTTCCATCTTTTGGTGGCCCCAGGCATTCCTTGGCCCATGACCTCGTAACTCCAACCTTTACTCAGTCTTCTCTCTCTGCCTTCTCTTCTGTCTCTTATCCATCACTATATCTACAAAAATGTAATTTTTTTCGAGACAAGATCACATTCACACATATATTTTATTCAGCTTTTATAACTGTTCTTGGTAAGACGATTTGTTTATGACAAGCTAATCCATCATAGTCAGAAGTTCCTACTGTATATTTTTTTTAATTAATCATTTTTATTTATTTATTTATTTTATTTCAGATTAGTATGAGGGTACAAATGTTCAGGCTACATTGTTTTCAATTCAAAGGTAAAGTTCAAGTTGTAGTTGAGCCCTTCACCGGGGGGGTGGGGGTGGGGTGGGGGGGGCATGCTGGACATCCTTACATTGTGCACATTAGGTGAGATCCTGCCAGTCGCCCTCCCTCCTCACCCTACTATATTTTTAAGGGGCATCATTTTGTTCCTGCAGAATATGTGTTTTCTACACATGTATTTTATATTTACATCACTGGGGGTTTGTTGTGTTAGAGCACGCTGAGTTGCTTTCCCTTTTCTCTCAGCACCATGCCTGGAAGCTGTCCTTGTGGCCATGTGGACGTCTAAGTTATGCTTCTCACTGTCGAGGCTCACAGTGTGCTCCTACCACATTGCAGTCTCCCAGTAAGGATGCCCAACTTCCTAACACCATAAATAACATCAGAATGAACATTCCCAGCTATGTCTCTTTAGGGACAGGCCTGATATTTTCTTTGAACTATGTATACCCAGGAGCATAATTACTGGGTCATTTGACCCAGAATTTCTCAAACAGTTACTAAATGTGAATAAGTTGTACTATATTGCTTTCCAAAAGGGAAAGTGTTATCCTCAGGGCTTGTTCAGGTATACAAAGGACTGTGCATTGCCACTAAGTTCTCCCAGAGAGCTGGGATGCTCTAGCAACTGGTTTTATCTCTCTCCTCCTCCTGGCCATGTGCTGTCCAAGTTTCTTCTTGCTGCTTTTTGATAGGACTGCAGCACCAGCGTCAGTCTTCCTGTGGCTGCCACCCCTTCTGATGTCTGCCAGGCCCTCCCCTTGATCTTTCTTTCTTCCTTCGTCTTTCCCTGCAGCTTTTCGCTTTGCTCTTTTGTCTTTGAACATTAGACTTTTAGGGCCAGCGTCGTCACCTGTGTTCTGCTGGGGAGCTATCCAGACATGCTGCATCTTCTTCTGTCTTCTCATCTGAGGTCCTTATCGTTTACTGTAATTATATATTCATTTTCTCTCATGTTTGGACCCCTGGTCCTCTACACCCTGGGCACTTCTGGGAACCAAGGTGGAAAAGTACCAAGGATTTCAAGGGTTCTCCAGGACACATTAGCACCAGGCATTGGAATGAGAAACACCCTGCATCTTCACTCAGACCACTCGGCCACCTTCACTTTACACCTCCTCCCCCTCTGGAAGGAGCAGGCCAGAGTCTAGAAACCCTGTCCATCTTGTCACCTCTGTATCCCAAGACCTGTGTGAAACCTCACATATAAAAGGTACTCAAAACATACATATCAAGAGAGAGTTAAGTAATGAATTTTCTTCCTCTTCGTG
The DNA here is from genome assembly GCA_963574575.1 of Galagoides demidoff. NCBI lineage: Eukaryota > Metazoa > Chordata > Mammalia > Primates > Galagidae > Galagoides > Galagoides demidoff. The sequence goes on from CAUYQV010125879.1 coordinate 2,136, forward strand.
ACCTTCCTTCTTTGGCACTGCCATGGCAGTTGGCCCAAAAGTCTCCAAGATGGTCTAGTTAAGTCACTTAATTAGCTAAAATACTAAGTGGTAGATAGACTGAGAGGGCTGCAGATGGAGTCCCAGACCATTCTGATGCCTGGGACAGTGAGGCTATGAGATGTCAACACATTATAGCTCAGTCATATATATAGTTCATCTGGTCAAATAACAAGTTCAAAAGTAAAGAGTTTTTCAACTTTTAGCTAAAGAGGACACTCAATTTTCTCACTTTGATCTCTTGACTGAATTGTGAAAGTTAGTTTCCAACTGGCTGACACCCCAGGATAGCAAGACACCCAACATCCTGCAGTGCCCTTGAGCACCACCCCCACCCAGCATGGCTAACCCATGCATGCCCGGGGGGAGGGAGAGCCAGGAGGCTGAGGCATGCAGGGAAGTCTGAGAACCCCACCTGTTACTTCAAGGTCTACTAAGTCAGGCAGATCTGCATTAGAGACTCAGCAAAATGCTCATTAAACACAATTTACATGTAACACACACTGTAAGAAAGCTTCCTACATTTTCAGAGGCAGCAATTACCAGACAATTACTTTTCCAGTCAGAGTAGTTAGAAAACTCCGTGTTTACAAAAAATAAAATAGAAATATAATTTTGGGTTCAATCTGTTTTTGTTAAAACAAAATAAGGCAAAATATTTGTGTTAGGTAGTTAGATATAAGGGTGGATGATGGGTGTGGTTAGGCTATTTTGGACTGGGTTAGGTCAGGTTGACCTGTGCTATTACGGGGATGAGGCTGATCAAGACCTTGTAGGTGGGCTATTTTGAGAACAGAGTTAAATAAGACCTGGGAGACTTCCAAGAAGCAGCTGATACTCCCCAAAGTTTGTATAAAACCCAAAATTGTGCTTTCCATGGAGCCTGCGGTCACTAGGATGGGACCTGGCTTGCTGTGCCAATCAGCAACTGAACTGACTTTGGTCTTCTAACTACTCTGACTGGAAAATAATTGTCTAGTAATTGCTGCCTCTGAAAATATATGAAGCTTGCTTGCAACATGCTTTATGTGTAAATTGTGTTCAAACTTTCTTCCTTTTGCTAAAACTTTTACTTGTTCTTTTCGATTATTTCAGTGACTACCTCAAGCCACTGCCACTCTAATACTTCTTTTGTTTTTGCAGTTTTTTTGTTTTTTGGGTTTTTTTTTTTTTTTTTTGGCTGGGGCTGGGTTTGAATCCGCCACCTCTGGCATGTGGGGCCGGCACCCTACTCCTTTGAGCTACAGGCACCTCCCATACTTTTGTTTTTATCAAAATAGTCATGATATAAAATGTTCCTTTGACCAAAGAGCAGTACCCTCTGCCTGGGAAGGTCTTCTTATTCCATCCAGCATCTAATAGCAACTGAACCGACTTTCGGGAATGATAGGGCGTTACGAGTCCCAGTGGCTACCCCCTGACGTGGCCATTTCTTGTGCAACAACTTAGCTTTCATTCCCGAATTCCCCTTAACTTCCAATGCCCTGTCTTTCCTTACCAAAACTTGGACAAAGGACCCAAACTAGCTGACCAGACTCTCTTCCTGAAGATCTGGATGTTGAGTGCAGTGGCTCAGGGATGAAAAAAGATTGCACCCATTCTAGGCACAGCGCCCAGGAAGAAACGTACTTGGTGCTTCCTACTGCCCGTCCTTGTCTCTTTTCTGGGTTTCTATCCTTCGGTCCTTATGTCAGCTCCTCGACATCCCTTCACTACATTACCTTTGAGCTTAAGGTGGCTAAACTCGGTTTCTGTTGTTTATAACCAAAGAATCACAGTACAAGCTCATATCCTTATTTGGAGACATTTTAAGTTTAAAGCTATCCACTATTTTAGGCTTATCACCTGGTATTAAGTTGAAAAAGAAAGTTGCAAAACCATAGGCTTATGGATAAAATGTAGGCTAAAACAAAACAAAATAACTATCTACAGAAAGTAAAAGACTATAAGAAAATGTACTAAATACTGAAAATGATCATGTTAAGATAGGGTGTGCCTGATTTCTCTTTATTTTCTCTGCATTCCAAATTAATTGTGATATGACACATTAATAATGGAAATATTAACTTGTAATAAAGCATAAAATGAGGAATATATTGTCTATTATTAAGGACGGTACAGTATTTTGACCTTCTTACGAAAGTTACGAATGTATTACTTGGCCTCCTGTTCCAAATTTCTAGTTCAATTTCCTGCCAGAATTCTCAATACACAGTAGCAGGGTCAGCTCTTAATCAACTCTTAATCATCATGGTAAGGAACTGGGATGGCGTGGGCTCGCAGCAATCATCTCTCAGTTAGAACAGCCACCCCGCAACACATTTCAGAACTAAAGATGAGTCACTCGAAAATACGCTTGCTAGTGGGATTTTACAAAAAGTCCTACCCATCACTTGTGGAGCCAGGGCATGTAGGAGCCCACTGAAGGGAAAAGCCAGCTCTCAACCACAGAGGTTTTCAAAGGCTGAAGAACATTTTCTTCTTTTGGTTTAATTAATTCTAAATTAAGAACTTATTTGGAAATTGAAAAAGACAAGAAAGCTCATGTTTATTGTTCTGTGTAAGAATAAACAGGAAAAGGAAGGTAAAATCTGAGTGGACTACATGATTTTTGTGTTAAATGTCTGCTTATCTTTAAGCGGGAAGTCTTTAGTACATTTTGTTTTCTAGGTGTATTAGTTTTCTATTGCTGCTGTAACAAATCTCCACAAACTTAGTGGTTGAAAGACAGCACAAATTTATTTTTCTGGCAATGTTTGTCCCCTCCCAACTTTATGTTGAAATTTGATCTCCAGTGTTGGAGGTGGGGCGTAATAGGAGGCGTTTGGGTTATAGGGTGGATGCCTCATAAATTAATTAATGTTCTCCATGGGGCAGGGTGAGTTCTTAACACTGTTAGTACCTGAAAGAACTGGTTCTTTAAAAGAAACTTGTGCCTCCTCCCTTTCTCTTGCTCTGTTGCTTCCTTTCTCAACAGGAGATCTCGGTCCATACCTGGCCAGGGCCTGCTAAACAACGACGACAAAAAATCAACAGGAGATCTCTGCACACCCCAGTTCCTCTTCACCTTCCACCCTGGGTGGAAGCAGCCTGAAATCCTCACCACAAGAGAATGCCGAATCTTGAGCTTTTCAGTCCTTAGAATCATGAGCCAAATAAACCTTTGTTCTTTATAACTTACCCATTCTCAGGGTTTCCTTTACAGCAACACAAAACAGATGAAAATACTCTTACAGTTCTAGAGGTCAGAAGTCCACAAACAATCTCACAGAACCAGAGTCAGGCGAGCTGGTTTTTACTGGAGCATCTAAGGAGACTCTACCTGCTATGGTTTGAATGTCCCCTCCAAATTTCCCCATGTTGAAATTTATTTGCCTTTATGACAGTATTTAGAGGTAGGACCTTTAAGAGGTGATTGGGTCATGAGGGATCTGCCCTTATTAACTGATTAATGATGTTATCTTGGGACTGAGTTAGTTACCTCAGGAGTGGGCTCCTGATAAAAGGATAAGTTCAGCTTCCTAGCTGTCTTGTTTGCCCTTCCACCAAAGCAAGATGACGCAAGAAGACTCACCAGATGCAACCCTTTGACCTTGGAATTTTTCAGCGTTCAGATCCACAGGCCAAATAAACTTTTATTATTTACAAAGGACCTAGTCTGTGGTATTCTGTCACAGCAGCAGACTAATTATCCTTTCCCCATCTTCTAGAGCAGCGGTTCTCAACCTGTGGGTCGTGACCCCTTTGTAACAATGAAAACACATCCTGCATATCAGATATTTACATCACAATTCATAACAGTAGCAAAATTACATTTATGAAGTAACAACAAAAATAAGTTTATGATTGGGGGTCACCACAACATAGGAACTGTATTAAAGGGTTGTGGCATTAGGAAGGTTGAGAACCGCTGTTCTTGAGGTGTCCTTCCGTGGTGGTGCTCTACATCATGTCACCTTTTCTCCTCCCGCTTCCATCTTTACACAGCTTTCTCTTGTCTGACTCTGACCTTCTTGCCTCAAGGGTAATTAATCCTTGTGATTACATTGGGCCTATACGGATAATCTGGGATAATCTCAAGATCTGTAATTTACCACATCTGCAGAATTCCTTTTGCCCTGTAACATTCCCAGGTTCTAGGGATTAGGATGTGGACAACTTTGGGGGAACAGTAAGTATCTTTCAACCCAACACAAATACTTTAAAATTAACAAATGCTTTTGAAAACATAGAGGACAACATTTCTTAATAAAAGTATGTTAATATCCTTCATGCATGATAATTAGAATTATATTATGTCACATATAACGCAGTAGAGAAGTACTCAAATTAGAGAGGGCTCATTTTTTAATAGCGTCATCAATTTTTCTGACAGCAGTGAAAATTTAAAATAAAATCAACATTTGCTTCATAGATATAAGGCCAATAATTTTTTAATGACCAAATTGTATGTTTCAAAATTAAAATATTGATATTGTCTTTTTGACATGATTAGTAATAAATATATTTTACTAGAGGGAATCAAAATTTCCAACTATGACTTATATCCTCCATATGTTCTTTAACCTGTGTGATAAATGAAGCATTCTAATTAGCATCCTTTCTGAAGAGGAATTGTAAGGGGTTAAATATATTGTTCCAGCTTGGAACACTGAGGCATCAGCCCTTACTGATTTGGGACCCAGTTAAGAACTAGGGTATGAGGAGGAACCACACCTGAACCTCCAAAACAGGCAGTATTAAAGATCCCCCCCTTAGCATCCATGTTGCATTCCAAGGAGAGCCCCCTGGGCTTCATGACGAGGTTCACGGCTTTGACTTCAGATGGCTTTCTAATATGTAGAGGAAACTGAACCCTGACCTTTAGCCTAAGACTCTTCCTTCTTGAGAGACCTGGAGAATCACGAGAGGCATGTAAGTTGTGTACATGCAAGAGATCAGAAAACTGGCCTCCAAGAGAGAATGTGTATGTGAGGGGTGGCAATAATAGTTATGGTAAAGATTCTCTAGATTCCCAAGGTCTCTTGATGCTGGAGCAGAGGTCTTGCTTAAGGTCTGAGATTTTGTAAAAACAAGTTGGAGACATTCTAACACTTTCCATGTTCCCCCCTTTTTAAGGCTGATGTTCGATAATTACCTTTTAACTACTTTCTCCTGCTTTATGATAATAAATATGGACCCAAGGTTTACTCAAGGGGGCTCCTCCCAGAGATCCTCAGTCCCCGACATGGACTTTGTGTCAAGCCTCTTCATTCTTCCCACCTCATCTGGTGACCCCAAACTCCTTCACTAATACACATGACTGTCTGATTTCCAAAGGAAATAGAAGTTGATAGAAGTATCAAGCCAGAGACTGAGGCTTGTGTAGTAAAGTATTTACTGTTGGTGGACACAACAGCATCAGCAACAGGGAGAACCTAGTGATTAGAAAACACACAGGAAAGCCGGGTGTGGTGACTTATGCCTATAATCCTGGCACTCTGGGAGGCTGAGGCAGGAGGATTGCTTAAGGTCAAGAGTTTGAGACCAGCCTGAACTGGGACACACATGAACATACCCACGTACCAGACACACTTTCCAAGACTTCTTTCCAGTAGTTAAAAAATTCTGTCTCCCCTATAGTAGCTAAATAATTTCTCTGAACAAATGAAATAGTTGTTCAAAAAGTTTACTTTGAATTGCCTAAAAAAGACATGTGATGTAAGATCAACTCTTTTAAGAAAACGAGGAAGTATTTGGATTATTTTGGAAATAAACTTCATAAAAAATTAAAATTTTTTTTTCCTGATTTGCTTGAAACAATAAAGTTTCATCCATCCACAAAAACTAGCTCCCCTAAATTACCTCAGTAATTTTTTTGTAAATTAAATTTTCATTAATTTGTATTCTACTCATTCAGAATTTTTGACAATGCTATTTCAGTTGCTATAATTAAAATTTTGCCTTTGTATAACCTAGTGCTGATGTTCGATAATTAAACTTTTAACTCTATCTTTTAAAGACAGAGTTTGCCAAGCAAACTAATAACAGAACTAAGACCTCAGAGTGATGGTCTACTTATTTAAAAAATGTAAATAAAATTCTTTGAAATGATTCTATGCAAGTAGAGGCTACTCAGATATGTACTTTCTACATCAATATCGGTTTCAGTTTATGTACCAGAAATTCATTTTAAAAAAATGATTTCTTTAAACACATTTAAAATTCACACAGATGACCTCAAAATTAGTGACTTTCCCTGTACCTTATATTGTAAATAAATCACCAATGGCCAAATAATTGGAAAACTAAACAAAATGAAAAGATTTTTAAAGGCACAATCACCCTTATTGACCAAATTCAAGATAGGAATTATACCTAAAAGTCTTATTTGTTAAAAAAAGGTCAAACACCATTTTAAATTGAGAAATGCAGTCTAATATATTTAGCACCCAGCAAAACTTAGAAAAACGTCAGAATTATTTTTTAATTATTCTAATTTTTCTCCCATAGTCTTACCTAAAAACACAGGGATAACTATTTCACTTTCTATAAATCAGAAACATCATAACTGACAGATGAAAAACTGAACTTGAAGATGTAAGAGAGTTTGGTTGTTTTTAGTGAGAAAAACAGACACCCGGAGTCACTCTCGCAGATGCCAATGGAAACATCTCTTTTTGAGAGATAAATCCAGAAAGTACTTAACATTTTCTTATTTAAAGTAGGTATAGCATCTTGTCACTTTACATTCAGAAGGGTTTACAAATGGCAATTGTACCTGATTACACAAACTACTGAAGGCAAATAAATAATTCAGCCAATTATTTTGATTCCTGTAGCCAATCCGACTGTTTATAACTAGATAGTACTTGGTTAATAGTTTTGATTGCTAAATGATTAGTTATTTCAACATTTGTTTAAAAAAACAAAAAGCTTTGAATAACTAATATTATATCTGGCATTTGCTTTGAATTAATCCTGGAGTAGAGATGGATTATTATGGATGAGACCAGGTGGGTCATGCATTGACAATGGCTGAATCTGGGTGATGCACGCACAGAGGTTCGTTATGGTGTTTTCTCTACTTCTAGTATTTTGTTGTTTTCTGAAATATAAAAGAAAAGGAAAAAACAGCTGTGCTGAAGGCAGTTGAAAGAAAGCAAGACTACTACTAGCTGGGCAACCTCAGCCTACCTACCATTTTGAGGCGATTAGGTACAAGGAATTCCTGGGAGAACAACAATGAGATTGCTATACAATAATAAGTGTGATTTTTCAGGCCTTGGGCCCCTCATTGGATGAGAACTGACCATGATTCAATATCTGCTTCTCAGTGAAAATGGGTATGTATGTGTGAGCACACCTACAGCTGCACATTTAAAAACGTATAATTACACCCCACCTTGTTCCCAAAGGCTTGAAGATATTTGTGCACATGTGAAATAAAACTTAAATTAGTTTTTCCATTTAAAATTTCTCTCCCTAAAATAAAGCTCCATGAATATTTATTTGATATTTGCATAAGAAAGGCAAACACCTTGTCATGAGGCCCTTTTGTTCAGTGGGTTCATGTCACTCAAGCTTATAATGAGCGAGGGAGCAACTTTCCCACTCACAGACAGAACGGTAGGTTTGCTTTTGAGTGTAATGTGATTAATATCAGAAAAGTTGCCCCGTTAAGAATCTTGCTTTTCTTCAGTCACGTCCGGTCAAAACACTCCTTTCAAGACATCTCTGAGTGTTTTTGGCCGTGGAAGTGGCAACCCATACCTTGTACACGTAAACACAGTTGTTCGAAGACCTCCCAACGAGAAAGGCACTTTCTGCTGGAGACTCGCCTGCATTCTCCTTTGTCATCTCATCACCCACCACCAATGAAAGTCTCAGAATCAGAAAGTAGGAAAAACTGGGGGGCGCCCGTGGCTCAGTGGGGAGGGCGCCAGCCCCATATACTGAGTGTGGCGGGTTTGAACCCAGCCCCGGCCAAACTGCAACAAAAAAATAGGCAGGCATTATGGCAGGCACCTGTAGTCGCAGCTACTCAGGAGGCTGAGGCAAGAGAATCACCTAAGCCCAGGAGTTGGAGGTTGCTGTGAGCAACACCATGGCAATCTACTGAGGGTGACAGTGTGAGACTCTGTCTCAAAAAAAAAAAAAAGTAGGAAAAATTTCTTTGCTAAACTAGAGCCAAGTCATCAAGGATGATTTTGACAATGCAAAGGCTAAGATTTAGGTGAAAAACCATTCTGTTCAAGCATCACTAGTAGGGATATTACTCCATCACACCCACTTATAATTAGTCCGCAGACTGAGTCCAGCTTGGCTGAAATTCTCCTGTTGGTCTGCAGGCTTGACTGCCTGGGAGACACAGCAGGCAGGGCACACTGCGGGAAAGAACATTCCAGCCTGAGGGATTTGGAGGTGTGGGAAACAATGAGAATTCATTTCAAACTAAATTAACCTGGAATGAGTAATTATAGTCACTTTTGTTCCCATTCAATATGACTGAACAGCTATCAGTGCCAGGCACTAACCACAGGTTAGGAATTCCAGGATACCTAGGTCCCAGTTCCCACCCTTTGTCTCTGAGATCTATAATAGTATGTCCTATCACAAGGTCAATTCCTATTACACGTATTTGTGAACACTGAACAGATCAACCAATGGGAGCAATAAAAACATGGTATACGTGGTCACTATTGAAGAACTTCCCTCAAGAACCAATCAGAATAGCCTGGAATGTGAGTTTCAAGCACACAGACCAGAGAGAATTCTCCAAATTATTTGGGAGGCGTCGGACATCAGTCCTGCCCTCAAACCCTCCCCACTAGCTTTCTTCCTTGCCCACTTACTGGATTCGGCACCAGCCAGGTGCTTTAGATTACTGGCTCTCCCTGAGGCTGCATGTTAGAATCACCTGGATACCTCTTAAAACTCCAGACCAACACAGTCTGAATCGCTAGGTGTAGAGTCCAGGCGTCAGAATTTTTTAAGCTGATTTTTTTAATTGATTCCAGATTATTCAAATATGCACCCACATTTAAAAGCCAGTACTTTTTAAAATTGATTTCAGATTATTCAAACGTGCACCCACATTTAAAAACAATTTAAAAGCCAGTAAATATCTGAATCTAAATAATCTCTATAATCTCATTTAATCTTTTTTAATTTATTTATTTTTTGAGACAGAGTTTCATTATGTTGCCCTTGGTAGAGTGCTGTGGCCTCAAAGTTCATAGCAACCTCAAACTCTTGGGCTTAGGTGATTCTCTTGCCTCAGCCTCCCGAAAAGCTGGGACTACAGGTACCCACCACAATGCCCGACTATTTTTTCGTTGTAGTTGTCATTATAGTTTGGCATGCCTGGGCTGAGTATGAACCTGCCAGCTCCTGTGTATGTGGCTAGCGCCCTAGCCACTGAGCTACAGGCGTCAATCCTTTATTTAAATCTTTAAAACAATCCCATGAGGTGTGTATTTTCCCTTCCCTGGTCTGAACAGGAAGAAAGAGGCTCAGAGAAGTTTCTAAATTTTTTTTTTTTTGAGACGGAGCCTCAAGCTATCCCCCTGGGTAGAGTGCCATGGCATCACAGCTCACAGCAACCTCCAACTCCTGGGCTCAAGTGAGTCTCCTGCCTCTGCTTCCCAAGTAGCTGGGACCACAGGCACCCGCCATAACGCCCACCCGGCCATTTTTTTTTTTTTTTGGTTGCAGCCATCATTGTTGTTTGGCGGGCCCAGGCTGGGGCTTTGAACCCGCCACCTTAGGTGTACGTGGCTGGCGCCTTAGCCAATTGAGCCACAGGCGCCAAGCCGGAAGTTTCTAAATTTACAGGTAGTTTCTAACCTATGTTTGTCTGATTCCAAAAGTAAGGTTTGAACAAGGGCTTTCATTACATTGTTTAAAGAAAACAGTTATTAAAATGCTGACCTGATGTATCAAAACTCAGGGACATATCAGCAGACCAGTATACTAGCCTTGGAAGCAAAAAGCAGAACCCCTAATGAATGAAATTCCAGAAAACAATCTTTTGAAAGGGGAGGAGATTGAGTGTTTGGGACCTTGGATTATAATGACACTGTGATGCCTTAGTCCCATGCCTTGAAATCTGTCCTCTAGTCTGAATATTAGATTGATTGCCTTGTACTGAAATGATGATTATCTGGTTAGGGCCTAAAGGGTGGATGCTATTTCCCTTGAAGAGGAAGAAATTGCCCTTGTGTAGAAACAGAATGTTGGTGAGAGAAGGAATTCTATTTTTTCTCTTGAGTTGGGGGCTGTCAGGGGTCCAAAGCTCTTTGAGGATGTCTGAGTAGTAGGGGAAAGCTGTCACATGCCTTAGTGAGGCAGGCTGGGGGCCCAGAAGCACTTTCTGTTCTTAAATCTGGCTACAGCCTAATCCTTGGTGAGAGCTTTTTAAATATGCAAATTTCAAGGCTTTGCCCCAATTCAAGGGACCGATCTTGAAGAGCAGAATTATTTCTTTTTATAAAGTTAATTAGGTGGAAACCACCTAGCTAAGGCACCCTAGACTGAAGATGAAAGAGCTGTATCTTGTCAGGCTAAGTAACAAATGACGTTTAAAAACGTCATTTGACGTTTTTTAAATGGCATTTTGCTCTTCTCATCCCCCAGCCCACAGCATTCAAGCCTAGGCTGCTGTGTGGTACAGTTGTGTGTCCAGGTATGCACCACAATATTAGGAGGGAAGTAGCACTACCCCCAGGCTAGGGTGGTGCCTGAAGTGATATCTGTGAACGCTCCCCATTAGGAATTGAATTGAAGAAAAACCTAGTTCAAATCATGGCAATTGGGGCAGCGCCTATAGCTCAGTGAGTAGGGTGCTGGCCCCATATACCGAGGGTGGCAGGTTCAAACCCAGCCCCAGCCAAACTGCAACAACAACAACCAAAAAAAAACATGGCAATTACTGTGGGTTCAGACAACAACCTTCATCTCTGAGCACTGGTTTCCTTGTCTGTGAAAGGGTAAATGAGTAAGCAATGTATATGATGCATTCAATTCAATGATTACAGATGCCCATTACAAAACATATTTTAAAACCTTCCCTATGTGGTGATACATAAAGATTCTCTCTTCACTGTCAGATTTTTGCTACAAAATTCAGCAATTTCCTCCCTTCTTTGGTCAAGGAGAGCCAGACCCAGTTGGAGAGCATTAACAACTCCCTGGGCAGTGTAGCACCCCAGGGGAACAAGGCCCAGGTCATGTGTTGGACAATTACCAAAACACAAACTTGTATTTAAATGAGAGGGGATTCATTATTTACATTTCATAAAAAGTCTATGTTGCAGAAAATGATTCAAAGTTGGAGTCTTTAATATGCCAGCTCCTCTACTGTACGTAAAATAAAATTTAGTCTACATAAACTTTTCTGGGGAAATAATCTCCTAAATTATACAAAATCTAGTATTTACCGTCATAAAACAGATTTCCAATGTAAAACTAAGTCCCAACATGAATTATATGCTGGAAACTTGACCAACTATCATTTTCCAAGTCTTTAATGGTTTTTTTGTTTGTTTGTTTGTTTTTTTTGTGAGACTCTGTCTCACTCTGTCATCCCGGGTAGAGTGCCATGGCATCATCATAGCTCACAGCAACCTCCAACTCTTGGGCTCAAGCAACCGAAGACTAGGGTCTTACTCTTGCTCAGGCTGGTCTTCAACTCCTGAGCTCAAGCAATCCATCTGCTTCAGCTTCCCAGAGTGTCAGGATTACAGGCATGAGCCACTATGCCCATTTTCCAAGTTTTCTCACTAATTTACCCCTTAATGTAGACCCAAACCATAAGTGGTTACATCATATTCAGCAATTCTTTACTGTATTTGCTGTGTTCATGGCATTGAGATGGGTGATGAGGCTGGTTTAGGGATGAGAGTAGGGAATTGGGACACATAAAGAAAAAAAAGCGTTCTCCCTGCCAGAAGATCCAAGCAGCCCAGTTACACCAAGCCCATCTCCTTTCCACAGCTCAGAGGCCTCACACCTTAGAATTACTGCCTTCCACATAAGGTGTTAATCTTGCATGAAGGCCTCTTATGGCCCCACCTCCTACTGCTCTCCCATGGCTCCCTCTGCTCTCACCTAGCCAGACCCAGCTTGTTCCCACTTCAGGACTTCTCCCAAGAAGACCCTTCACCCCACCAGCTGTGCACAGACCTGCTTCTCTTGATTGGAGAGGCTGAAGCACTGAAGTCAGCTCTTATGGAAGGCCTACTCCTCACCATCCAGTTCAAATTAGCATCCCCTTTTCTCTTCTCTCTGTTAATCTGTCTTCTGCTGAATTCCTTCCAACTATGAAGCCACTCAGCATTTATTATCATTTTATTTGTCTGTTAACTTGGGTTTTATTTGTCTCCCTCACAAGAATGTAAAGCCCATTGTGATATTCCAAGTGCTTAGAGAATGATCAGCGCCCAGTAAAGACTTTTAAATAAATGAATGAGTAGTGAATTACTAGCAAAGAAAGAGGAAAGATTCAAAATTACAGAAAATAGAGATTGGAGTTCAGAGGAGGAAGCAGCAGCCCCCTGATGCTGGGGTTAGATAGTTGCAATCCTTTTCTGAGTGGGAAAAAGCTAATGGTCTTATTAAATTTGTGGGAAGGGGTGTTGGCCACATCCCTTGTGGTCTCCTGGCAGAAAGCCACAGGGGTAAACATCTGAGAAGCCACTGGGTGAAGCCACTGCATCTCCAAAAGGCATCCAAAAACATACCATGTTTTCAGGGCCCCTGGACCTCACTGCATTACCTTAAACTTGACTCAGGAGCTCATAGTGAGTGGCTCTGAAAGGCCATCCTTGGGTGCCTATAGCACTTTAAGCAAGAACAATTCACATTTATTGAGCACCTGCTCATGTGCTAGGATTGGCATTACCATTTAATGCCCATAGAAACCCTATAAAGCAGTTATTACTCAGGAAACTGAGGCAGAACATAGTTAAGTGACTTACAAAGGTCACCTAAGCTAGGAATTGACAACACTGGGGGTCAACCCAGGCATCCACCTTCAGAGCCTGTTCTTCAAGACCCCACAGGACGCCGCCTCCCAAAGTGGTTCACACACGTTGTTGGTTGATTTTACTCCTTCCACTCTAGCCCAAATGGAGTTTGCCAAATATGTAAAAGCAGTTCTGTAGTTTGACAACCTATTTTGGGAAACTCTATTAACCTCTTTTGAGAATGTGGGAGCCTCATTAATTTCTCTCTGGCAGTGGTGTGGTCTTTACACCACTCCAATGTTCCAAGCAACCTGACTATTCAGCACTTTTGCCAGGAGAGGGAAAGTCCCTTCGTGGTGGTCTTACCCAGCTTTGTAGCCAAATCGTCAATCCGCCCATTTGTTAGACGTCTTCTAGAGGGGAGGTGTCCTCCTAATATGTGACAAGTCCTCCTCTTCCTCCTCCTCCTTCTTCCTAGGATGCCTTTGGGTTTCTTTACCATGTCTGGTACACAGTCTGAATTACAATGCCAGCTGGAAGGCTGGCACTCACATGCACAGGCTAAAAGCTCATGTGGAAGTGGCAATGCTACTGTCACCAAGAGACTGCTGATACCACGCAAAGGTGACAAGGCACAAATCCTCTGTCTTTCTCATCCAAAATGATGCAGAGGCAAAAAAGCATACGTTCCCCAAAAACTCAGAAGTGGCGCTAGCTTTTCTTATTTGGTGATGACATATACTTGTTGGAACCGTTCTCATGGTGTGTGTGGAGGACGAATGAATCTTTTTGGCTACCCATACAGAATAGGGCAAAACCAACATCTAGGGCCCTCAGGAAAAGGGTTTAGGGAGACCAGAGCCCCCTGTTATCCCTTTCACAGGTCTCTTCTCCACGGGACCCAGGTATGCCCAGAGCTGCTTTTCACCTTCAAGTCTTTATTCTATAAAATGTACCTACAGGACTAAAAAAAGCCATGTGTAGTTTCCCACAAAGTGCCACAGAAAACCACGTTGCCAGAAATGTGTGATCCTCTACCCATGGTCGGTCACAAGCCAAAATAGATTTTCTTTTCTTCATCAGCTATAGAAAAATATAAATCTGTTTATGGCCAAGTTCTAGAAAACCACTGAAAGACATTTTTTTCATTTTAGATGAAGCATCATACGATGCCTTCTTTTCCTGATTGCTTTTGGTGACAAAGAGTTTCCAACAAGTTCTTTTAGAGACATTTCTAAAAGCCTGTGGTCAGAAAGAGGCAGAGCTGAGTCTTCTTCCTGAACAAGGATTTTCATACCCACCTTGAGATATGTCAGGGGGTCTCCTAGAGGTGGAAGATGTAGATCCCGAATTCAGTTTCCACGTTGGGTGATTGCTACAGTTTATTTGGAGGAAAAGTTTCACATAATCTATTAATGCTGGACATATCCACACCTTATCCCCCAGCCACTTTCATTCCCATAGAATCAGAATTTCCCAAAGTGGAGCCCAGTCATTACCATTCTGTCAAATGCTTCAGCTATTCAGACAGACGTGAGAATGTTCACAGCAGCACTATTTATGATAGTGAAAAGGTGAAAACAACCATAAAGTCTATCAACAGTAGCATGGACAACCTGAGGTCTACTCCTGCAATAGAATTCTACCCTGCAATGAAAATGAAAAGCTTCTCACATGTAGTGTTGAGTGAAAGAAACCAAACACAAAGGAATACATAGTGTTTCACTCAAACCTGGGTGTATGAGGCAAGAAGCCAGAGGCAACAGCGGGTCTTTCAGGAGCCTTTATGATTGTCCTAACTCAAACCAGCTCTGGAGTTCAGATTCCACCTATGAAATCTGAACTGGTAGTCTTCGTTCTAGTCTTGAACTTTGGAGTTCTAAATTCCATGTGATCAACTTCCTAAAGGCTTTTTACTTGATGAACAAATTGCATGCCAAGAAAGTGTCAAAATTCTATCAAGCTTAATTATGCAATTTGTCTATAAATGACATACCTCCTGCACCCTACGAGACCCACCTTGCACTAATAGGATGTGACAGCTGCATCACCAACAAAGCCTCCCCCGCCTTCAATTTTCTTCAAAGGTGAGTGCCTCCTGCTTGGGAGGATTTGACAGCTCCCATGAGAAATGTGGTGATGTCCCAAATCAGAGACAGTGTGACTGCCCAGCTCACCCTCATCCCCAGCTCACCCAAGGACCATCCCCGGCTCACCTAAGGACCATGTGAGGGGGTGAGGACGGGGGTGGGGTTCATCACATTCTCACCTTTTACACCAAAGTGCAGTCCTGCTAGAAGTTGTTACATTCTCTTCTTCTGGTTCAATAGGGTAAGAAGATTTCTTTGCCAAGGATATACTCAGTATATTTCTGTCCACTGGCCAGGAAATCAAAAGGCCCCTCTTCTGTGAGCTTCCTCCATTGAGGACTTGTCTGTAACCCCACTTTGTTACCACCTATAGGGCAAACGGGAAAAGGTCTGTTTTCCAGGTTCTTCTTGTCCTTTTACCCTCTAAGGCTTTTGAGTCTTAATGGGAATAAACATTCTTCCAGCATACGGTTGTACAGTGCAAACACATTCTTCACCAACGTCAAAGAAAGGAAACATTCAGTGAACTGGAAACAAGGAAGGAATATTCTCCTCCCCGACTTCCCCCAACCACACCTGCACTGTCTCTTGCTTTGAGTTCAAAAGAAGATTCTAGAGAAAAAGAACCTAGAGATTAATCAGCATATGTAACCTGGCGATGTGGTAATAGGACTCCGGTGTTTGTTTTTTACTGGTGTTATCAGAGCAGCTCTTCTATATGCAAAGGTATCAATTCTAGTAAAGGCTGCACATAAATTCTACTGAAAACAGTTATTTTGAATTTATATTCGCATGCCCTGTATTGGGGGGTGTTTATGGAAGATTACCTGGAGCTGATTCAAAGGAAGGGGCGTGTTCTTTGCTTTCCCTTACATATTGTTAATGAGAAGAAAGGGGGAAATGTCAGAAATAATACAGGAAACGCCAGAGGTTGAACAATTCTCTCAACTAGTGGTTTTCAAAATGTCGCTTTTGACTGGCAACCTCGGCAGACCTGGGACATTTTGGAAATAGAAATTCTGCACCTCAGTGCAGACCTCAGAATTTCTCAATGTCTTCAGAGTTTTTTAGTCCGATTCCATTTTCACTCTCTTTCTTCATATAAAAATAGCAACTAACACCTTTGGGTTTCTGTCAAGTCATCACTTGGGGTACGTGTGTGAATGGATCCTGTCCTCCTCATTCTAAAGCATGTGGTCTCACATTAATACACAGTGACCCAGTTCTGCCTCAGGCTGCCCAGCGGCTCACTGATCTGGTTTTCCTGTAGCTGGTAAGCAAAAAAGGAAAATTACCAATGCAATTTCCCCTGAAGAAGCAGCTTGTTTCTCACCTTTAATTAATTTTTCCATTTTCCCGGAAATTCTATTATGAGTTAAACTAGGAATCCCTGAGCCTCCGTTCAGACAAAATCCCTGAGCCTCCATGAGACAAAGGAGCTACTTTTTCTAACTCTGAATGTTTGAGATCTCCTGGGGAAAGGGAGAGGGCTCAGTGGAGAGAGGGGGGAGGGGGAACCAGGGTAGACAAGGGAAGGGGACTAAGAGGTGGGGGGTGTCAGGGAAGTCCAGAGAAAATGGGGCAGGAGGACTGTGACAGGCACCCTGGGATGGAAATAGATCTGGAAGCCACAGTAGGAGGAGGTCTGTCTGACTCTATTCAAGATGTTCTTTGTCTTCACAAAACCATTCTGGAGGCCTTTTTGGCAAATCTGAATAAATGAAGCAGCATTAGCTGACAGTAGATGGTCTCTCTTTCCAGTAGTACTTCCATCCTTATTCCATTTCATCACAGAAAGATTAATTATTCAACTGATGGTTATGATTTCAATATGAAAGATTACAATGGCAAGAAAGAACACACAAAAAAGTTCTAACTTTCCCTCCACCCTTCCTGATGACTGTAGGAAGGAGGGAAAACCCAAAACACTGAAGAAACCAAGAACTGCTTGGGGAAGGCCGGGACAAGGCCTCAGATCTCCCTAACGGGTATTTCCATTGGAGGGAGACGTGCACAGCCTGAAAGTCAGAGGACCGGAGTTCTGTTTCCAGCTCTGTCACGGAGTCATAGTGTGACTAGACTAGAATCCAAGTGACCTCCCAGAGCCCCTGGCTCCATATCTATAAAATAAAGGGTTGAGATCCCCAGTCTCAAGGGCTCCTAAGTTATAGCTCCCTAAGAATCTATATAAACTTAATAGCCAATAAATGGAAATAACTCAAATGTCTATCAATAGATGAATAGATAAACAGAATACAGTACATCACGTGATGGAATAGTCTTCAGCTGGAAGGAGGAATGATGTGCCCATGCGTACCACAAGAGATCGTAAATGAAAGAGGCCAATCATAAAAAGCCTCCTAGTGTGTGACTCCATTCCCAGGACAGGGAAGTCTAAAGAGAGAGCAGGCAGATAATTGAGTGCGTTGCTGGACTCCAAATTTGGGCTCATGCACTGGAAGTGCAGTTAAAGCCAAACACAAGTCAAACTGGTTCTTAGAGATACTGGTGTATTTGGTAACAGCCCAAGTGAGAAGACGGGAGAGCAACATCTCTCAGGTCCACTTCTCCAAATGCAGCAGGGAATTCTTACAGGGCTAAGGATCATAAGAGCGGGAAGGGGGGAATTGTGTTGAACTGGAAAACCCACGGACTAAGCCTCTCCCCACTTCAGCGACTTTACTATGGACCTCGTGGGAGCAACACAGTTCCCCTTCCTTCCCCCTTCATCCCGGGAGCATTTCGTGAGACAGGCAGACCTTAGCTAACTCCACTTCTGGGCATCCGCAGTCAGCTGCAGCTTTTTCAGGGACATTCATTTCTTCTCCAAAATAAACTTAGAGAGTGTCTTCATGACCCTGGGGTCATCTTTTCCTGTTTGACAAAGAAACAGTGAATCTGCAGTTAATAAGCACTGTGAGAACGAGGGGTGCTGGGCAGGAAGCAACCTGTTCACCTATGCCAACAACCAAGGACCTTGTCCAATTTTACATTCTTTTAGTCATTAAAAAATGCCTGGGCACCAAAATTTCAAAGTGTCCAGCGAGGGCTGGGGATAAGGAGATGACAGATGGAGATACAGACGGGTTTCTCCTTCGAGGTGATGAAATGTTTTCAAATTGACTGTGGTGGTAGACACCCAGATCTGTGAATATACTAAAAGCCATTGAATTGTATACTTTAATTAGGTGAATTGTGGTAATATCTCACTAAAGCTGTTAAAAGAAGAGTCTATGAAAACTCAGTTTTCATAAGTTGCTAAGTTTCTGACAGGAGACAAACTCAGGGAGCCACACCAGGAACACCTTTATGAGCTGGATAAGAATTACTATTTCATATAAAACAAGTCTCACAGGCTTTAACACCACTCTCATAAAATAAAGGCTGAAGAAAAGTTGAACGCCAAGCCTTTGGGCATAGACAGGGCATGATACGATGTGAATCTGAGTGGCAAATGAAATGAAACTCAGAGAGGAAGGAGGTGAAGCAAAGTTACATGGGAATCAGCATAAGACCGAACTCTGAGTTTGCAGGGTCAGCGATGTGAGAACAGATCCTGCCAAGGTCAGCAGGTGCTCAATGACCCCGATGGGGAGAGGCCCAGGCAGCAGGGCCCCAGGAAAGGACAGGATGGAGAGAAACACTGGCAGGTAACTTGGCAACCTGTGTGGGGAGGGGCCGAGGGCAGCAGTAAGCAGGGCCCAGAAAAATTACTAGATGGCTCAGTGGTAACTGCCACCATGCACAACCCAGCTGCTGGCAGAGAGCTTTTTCAGGTCACAGCTGGCACTCAGCAAAATGCTCTCAGCCTGTAGAAGCAAGACCTGAAAACTGACAACTTAAAAAGCAGCACTTTGAGTCAGGCCTTGGCTAACCTTCCAAATTGGAAAACGAATGGGCATCCTTTGAGGAAAAGGCCCATCCCAGGGCACCAATGTGCTGTACTCTGGTAATTCATAGTGTGCCAAGGGCTGTGATGGTGTGATAGAATAAGACCCTCCTCATCCTCACACAAGGCACAGCAGGCAGCCAGCCCCTGCTGGGATTTCCAGGGGCAGGACCACAGGAGAGCCCAGACCAGCTTAGCTTCCTAGACTTGGTGTGCTCAGCCCAAGGCAGTGTCTGGGATCAACAGGGTCCGTATTACCAGGGAACTAAGAAATGCACATTTCTGCTGAGCCAGAAGCTCTAGAGGTGGGATCCTGTACTCTATGTTTTAACAAGTTGTGCTGAAGTTGAAAACACCTTGACTAAGCCACTCCCTACTCCAGTGACCCAAGTATTGGGTACCAGGAAGCTGAACCCTGCAACCTTTCCAAGGAATGTTGAGTTGGAGGGTCAGCAGGAATGAGTGTCTGATGAAGAGAAACACACAGATGGCATATATCAAGGACAGAAAGCCACGCGAGCTTCACCAGAGCCCTAGTCTGCAGGGCCCTCTGGTGACACACTGTTGTGATTGGAGGTGAGACGAAGTCTCATGGAGACACACCCTCTCCCCCTCGGCAGCCCCCTCATCCCACTCCACCCTCCATGGATTTCTCACATACTGATGATTCCTTATGAGTCCCTGACACTTCCATAGTCCTCTCCGGCTTATGAAATCTCACTAACGACATGCCTGCTTCATTTCTGCACACAACATTCTTGTTGTGTGTAATGGGGATGAGTAAACCGAGGCTCACAGAAACGCTGAGCAGTGATTTTCAACTGGGGTGCGGGGAAAAATGTCGAAGATCATTAATTGAATTCTTTTTGAAAGAAGTTCAAAACATAGTAAGGATATTCTTTTTTTTTTTTTTTTATCAACATAATTTAAGTGAGCCGCAGAAGTGTAACTGTAAGTTCAAGTGGGCTGTGGGATAAAAGGGGAAAAAAGGGCTGAAAAACATTGGCTTAGAGGCTCGCTGGAGATCAGCCAGCAGGGAGAGAGGTGAACCAGGACCACAGCCCAGTCCTCTCTGTCAAGGGCTCTGGTCACACCGCCTGCCCCCTGGGAAAGGCTCTTGAAAGATTACACAGCCAAAAAGGAAGCAGGTGTTGTGGATTTCTTTGCTCTTTCTCTGAGCACTCCTCAGTCACTTCCAGAATCTATTAGCAGCCTGGCTACAAAGACTCGTACACACACCGCAAGGTGCGTGCAGTGGCACCTGTGTGTGTGAGCCGGCCCTGCGGGCCTCAGGAGCGCCCTTCCTCCCAGCCTTGTTTGGGCCATGCTGAGAAGCCTGCATGGAAGTCTGGCTTGTCTTCTCCAGCTGTCCCCAGGCTGATCGTGGTTCTAGATTCCAGTAACTCCCCCACCATTCCGCTCAGTAACTAGTTATTGGAGACCTTGTTCCACACGAGTCCAACATTCCACAATTCCATAGTCCCTTAATGTGTATTGAGAGAAAAGAGACGGGAGAGATTATCTGATTTAGGTGTCTTTGGAAAATACAACGTACTGTGCCCCGTTAGCTAGTTAAGAGCTCTGAGAATTCCTACAGTCAAGAAACCTATTGAAATTGATTAGTCCAGCTTGCCCCAAATGCACTGGATTGCGCACTACTTTTGCACAGGACGTCTAGCTACTCGCAGGATGTGAGTGTTCCACTGAATGCATTTAGGGTGACAGATGGGTCCTGCCTTCTGCACTTCTCTCCCTCCGTTGGGTTGGTCTGATGCTTGCTCACTGCCTGCAGCCTTCAGAGGACCACAGTTCTGATTCTCTGGGTTCTCTCTAGCCCCACATTCCAGAGGCCTGGCTTCCTCTCAAGCGTCCCTCCTGAGAGAGAGGACAGAGAGCTCCCTCCCTCTATGCTGAAGTCCTCAGCCCACTCAGATGCCCACCAGGTTTCCTGTCTGAAGGGTGTTTTTGTTTCCTTAATTCCAGGACAGAGAAGACTGTGGTGTTCTGAGCAGGACCCCAGCTCCACCTCTTCCCCGGGTTTCTTGGGTGGAGAGCAAGTCCTGCTTCCCTACAAGTAGTTTCCACTTGCCAAAGACACACAATAACGGAAAGTCAGCCAGGCTGCAAGGACATTCACACGCATGCAGGGCACAGCTAAAAGGCAAGCCTGGGTTTTGGAGGGAGATGAGCAGCAGGGCTGGGAGGCCAGGCTCAGGAGGGAGTCTGGGAGGGACAGCAGAGCTTCCCGAGATCCAAGGGAGAAGCACAACGTGAGGGCTTTGGCTCACGAAGACCAAACAAGGAGACTCTTAGAGTTCATTCAGCTTCCTCAGCCTGAGAAGACCTTGGTGCCGTTCTCCTCAGACCCATGAGATCCAGTGCATCTCGGGAAGGGCTAGAGGTGGCGCTACAAGCCCGGAGAAATTTCACTGCGAAAAACAAGGAGGCAAATGCCAAAGTTACCGTTTTAAAATTTTTAACAAAGATATAAAGGGAAAAAATTAATGAAACAGATCAAACTCTTCAAAGAATAACATTTTATACATTTTTATATATAATACCTCTGAGAAGTAGAGGAAGGGAGAACAGATGTGAAATCACTCCTATATAATAACTGCAATAGAAATTTGGGGTATCTTTCAGAACCTTTTGTAAATGATAACGCATCTTTAAGCTACCGGTGAGGCTGAGCCAAGAGGATTGCTTGAGTCCAGGAGATGGAGGTTGCTGTGAGCTATGATGGCAGAGCACTCTACCAAGGGTGACAAAGTGAGAGTCTGTCTCAAAACACGAGAACTTAGGATGACGTTCAGTTCACCATCTACAGCTACCGTCTAAACAAAGAACTTCAAATTTTTAATCAAACTTGTTGTTTTGGAGTTCTTCATCTCCAAGGAAATAATTTTTATTCCAGTAAAGACATCCTATAGGAGCAAGCCAAGCAGATTAGAGCAAATACAATTAGTTCTCAAAAATAATTCGTCTATAAAAATGAAAATAGAGACCAAAATTGTATTCACTCAAAATCAGCTCAGAATGATTTGAAATATGGAGAAGAGGGAAGGAGAGGATAAATTATAATCTTAGTGATTTTAAGTGATCTACTGTCTGGAATAGAAAAGTTGTTCTTTCCTTGCACTGAGCAAGCCACCCCTAAGTTCCTTTTTTTGAGGCTTTGGCAAAAGATTATTTCCGAGGTGGTGGCAGCAAGCCTAATGCGCTCATTGTCACAAAAGCCTGAGATTACGTTGTATTTCTCCTAAATTGGTCACCTAATGAGATTGGCTCTACCTAAAAACCAAAAGTGTATCTTCCTGCTATCTTTAGCTCTTGTTAGCTCTTGTTAAGGGAGACTCTGTCTCTGGCGCTTTCAAAGTTTACCACTTGAATTAAACATCAACAAAGATGACAAAGGATCTGACTGGGTTTGTACACAGTGTGCTTCAGCAGGGGCCCACATTTGTCTGTGGCCCACAGAGATAACCACTCTGGGAGCCAGCCCCGAGTCTCGCTGGCTTTCATGGTGAGGTTCTTTCTTATCCACAGTACACATGAAGACAAAACCCCCAAATCTTAGCAATGAAACGCTCAGCCGCTTCCTTGTTCTCACTAGGTATCTTGTTTTAACATGTACCTGGGATTAGTTTTGATCAGAGATGGTTAGACATGCAGACATGGAAATGACCATGATTTTTACTCACAGAGCCCTAGAAAAACATGTAGAGGGGCTACACAGGACAGCACTGGGTCAGTCAGTCACAGGGCAGGAGTGAGGGCAAAGCACAGGTAAAGGCCCTCGCTGTGGTTTTCATAGGAAGGAATGAGTGAGGTGAGGTGAGCAGCTCAGGGTGGATAATTCCCACAGGCTCCAGGCAGCCCCACTAACCCTGCCTGTGCAGGGGTCCTTCCTACAGCACTGCCTTGTCACACTGCTGAATCACCATGGTGAGGAATCAAGAGCCTGAGACACCTGTGTGTCAGAATCACCTGGGGGGAATGTATTAAAAATCCAGACCCATAGAGATAGGATTTTCCAAGCAGAGCCAAGATTTTGTGTAATGGTTCATTTTATATGTCAACTTAATTGGGCCACAGGGTGCCCAGATATTTGATTAAATGTTATTCTGGGTATGACAATGAGATTAACATTTGAATCAGTAAATTGAGTAAAGCAGATTGACCTCCCCAATGTGGGTGGCTTCATCCAATCATCCCTACTGTAATTCTTTCAAGTGCTTCAGATTTGCAGATTTAAACCCCGGCATGTGTGTTTTTTAGTTCCCTGTCTTTTCTCATGCACGAAGACTTTTCCACTTCAGCACATACACAAGGTCTCCTTTCTCTTGAACACTGGTCAGAGCTATGTTTGTGTCTATATACCTCTGTTTTACATGTATCTATACATCTATATCAGGCATTGTAATTCCTATGAATTTGTTCTTTTCAATCATAATTTTAATCAAAATCAAATTTTTAATCAAACTTGTGTCTATTCTGGGTACTGGGACTTATTCTAGCACTTTTGCATTATATTCCCCTATAAATTTTAGAATCTGCTTGTCAATTTCTGCAAAATTCCTTCTGGGATTTTGATTGGAAACAGATTGAGTATATAGATCAGTTTGTGGAATATGGACATTATAATAACATTGAGTCTTTTCATGTATAAGCATGGTATTTCTCTCCATTTGTACATCATTAATTTCTGCAAGCAAGTTTTATGTTTTTTTATTATACAGGTCATGCACCTATTTTGTTTAAATTTATGTTTAAATATTTAATATTTTTGATGCTGTTATAAATGATATTACTAAATTTCAGTTTCCAATTATTCATAAATTTTATGATAATTTTTGTATACTGGCCCTGAAACCTTGCCAAACTCATTCACTAGTTCTAGGAACTTTTTATAGATTTCTTAGGACTCTTTTACATAGACAATGTTGGGCGGGGCCTAACACAGCCACACACAAACACTTCTTTCCCCTCCTTCTCCTTCTCCCTCCCCTCCTCCCCCTACCCCTCCTCCTCTTCTCCTCCTGAGACAAAGGATCTGGTTAGCTCCACCCTGGAAGTTCACACTAAAGGACCCTAACTTTCAGGCAAACTGTGGAGTGTGCCTACCCACTATGGTCCCATATAAAAGGGGTCTCTAACGGCCCCTAGGCGTAGACGCCACCTTTGCAGTGCCCAGGCAGGTCACCCTCCCTTTTCAATAAACCTGGCCTGAACATCTCCCTCAGGTCTTGTCTCTGGGCACCGCTGCTTACACCTCTCAGACAATCCTGTCATAAATAAAGCCAGTTTCATTTCTCCCTTTCTGACCTGCATGCTTCTTGTTTATTTTTTAATCTTTTTAGACTGGCTGGCACCTATAGTATAATACTGAATAAACATGATCAGAGTAGGCATCATTACTTTATTCTTAACCTTGGGAGGAATCCAGGCAGTCTTTCTCCATTTACTGTAACATTAAATATAGATTTTTTTTCAATAAACACCCTTTGCCTAGGTGAGAATATTTCCTTCTATTCCCAGTTTGCTGGGAGGTGTTTTTCGGTTTGCTTTGTTTTTTTGAATCAGTGTTGAACTTTTTAAT
This sequence comes from Galagoides demidoff, assembly GCA_963574575.1. NCBI lineage: Eukaryota > Metazoa > Chordata > Mammalia > Primates > Galagidae > Galagoides > Galagoides demidoff. Next base: position 26,700 of record CAUYQV010125879.1, read on the forward strand.
GTATCTACTGAGATGATCAGACTGTTCACTTACTTTTAGTCTGTTTACTGTGATGAATTCTATTGACTTTCTTTTGTGTGTTAAGCAAATCTTGCATTCCTAGGATAAACCTCGCTTGGTCATGATGGTCCTCTTTTTACATATCTGGATTCAGTTCGGTAGTATTTGGATTACTAAATAAGGAACAATAGGGATTTTTGTGTCTCTTTCTTTTTCTTTTCAGAATAATCTGTATAATAATTTTTGTGTCTTTTTTCTTTTTTTTTTTTTTGAGACGGAGCCTCAAGCTATCCCCCTGGGTAGAGTGCCATGGCATCACAGCTCATAGCAACCTCCAACTCCTGGGCTCAAGCGAGTCTCCTGCCTCCACCTCCCAAGTAGCTGGGACC
>CAUYQV010125882.1:0-11157 GCA_963574575.1 Galagoides demidoff
CAAAGGAAGCAAAAACAACACACAAAGCAGATGTTTTTAAACTTCAGAAATTATACTATCTCCAAAGATATAAAAAGGTATGGCATACATAATTTGCATTTTATATTAAATCTAAGAAATACATAAAAGTTGTAGTTTTTAATTGACAGTTGGATAAATTTTATGGTTGACTCAAAATGTCATTTGGATTTTGGAATTAATTGAAATTGTCTTTGTGGTGTAATGAATGGCTAATATTTGTAAATGTTCCACAGGAGTATAAAAAGAAAGTATATTTCTTGTTTGTTGGGTTCAAAATTTCATATGCCTATTTTTGAGCTTATTAACTGACATGTTCAAATCTTCTGAACTATCTTTTTATGTTGCTCTGTCCTACTTGCTTTGCCAGTTTCTGAGAAAGGTGTTTTGAAGTTGTTCATTATGATTATAGATTTGCCAGTTACTTGTTGGGTTTAATTTGAGGACAGGAAACTTAGAAAAATAATAAAATGATCACCTTAGAAATAAAGGAAAGTATTACTAAAGATAAAAACATAAATGAATGAATTAGAAGCAGGGAAAAAATCTACTAGTTAGGGGCATAAATTCAGAGGACAGAAAATCGTTTCCATGATACTCTCTAAACTGTAAATTCCCCCCATAGAACTAGGCACAGGAGCTGACCATGATGTCATGGGGTCCCAACTCTCAGAGAATGGATTCTCCTGAAAACAGGACTAAGTCTGGGAGCCTCAGGACTAAATGTGGTTCATTACTCTGGTAGGAGCATGATCATCCAGCACCTTCCAGTGAATACACACTGGAAGAGGCAGACACTACCTCTCTGGGATTGGGATGGAATTTTCACAGTTATAATATTAGCAATCTAAGAACCCTTAAAATTCATAGCATTTGGGGACATCTTTTCCTTTAATAACAAGATTAATGACTGTCTAGCATCCATTGCACATACTGTGGCGACTCCACGGTGGGCTGGATTTTCAGAGAAATATATTTTTTAGTCTGTTCTCACAACATGATCCTTAAGCCTTGGTCCCTTCTTATCATCTTATCTACAGCATATCTTATTCACATCTGATCCTACTTCCCCTCATATACTTAAGAATGTAGAAGGGAAGAAATTTTCCTCTAATGTCAGTGACTAGGACCTTGAATTAAACTGACAAAAGAGAGTTTTATTTGATGTTTACTTTTCAATTTTTTTTTTATGTTCACATGGAGACCCTCATAAAAAAGAAATGAAGATCCAAATACACGACTAGATCTAAGGACATATATACTGTTTTAACAAAAAGCAATAAATTGTAGAAATGGGAAAGGATGCTAGAAAAGAGATTTGGGCTAGGAGGTGGTAAATAGTAAAAGAGTAACTAGGAAATATATGGGAAAGCAAATAGGAGATAACCATTGTCTTAGTAAGGTTTTTACCATTTCTAGTTGATGTCAGCTCCCCACCTCCAATGACAAGAATGTTCTCTTCCTAGCACAGGGGGGTTAATCCTTCTCATAGGAAATTTATACCCTACTTTTTAGATAGGAAAAAGAGATTAGAGACCACTCCTGCATATCCTGCTTCTTCCAAGCCTAACCTTGAAATCTGCTGTTTTTCAATTGCCTTCGTTTCAAAATAGGTGATATGTCAAGGTGGCATGTTTTGTGGTGATATGTTGTGATCCTCTTCAACTATACTTTTAACAGTGCTTTCTTCCTCTTCTTTCACTTCCCAAAGTCATGGTACTATGTGGTACAGACTTTTATTGAAAATGTGGCAATAACAGAGAGAGGTTATAGCATAGAAAAGGAAAGAAAACTGAGTATTAGCCATTAGTGGGAAGGGTGTTAGAAAGCAGGTATTGCTTATTCATTGCTGATAGGAGAGAAATTTGGCAGTATCTATGAAAATGACATGCACATCTCTATTGATCCAGCAATTCCACTTTTAGGAATTTATCTAACAGATATATCCTTACATTTGCAAAATGACCTATGTACAAGAGTATTCATTGGATCTTGTTTGTAATAAAAACAAATCAATTATAACTCAAATGTCCATCCCCAGGAGACTAATTTATTTAGAAATTATTTTGTAATTTTTAAATTTTTTTTGGAGAAAGAGTCTCACTCTGTTGCCCAAGCTAGAGTGCTATTGCATCAGCCTTGCTCACAGCAACCTCAGGCTCCAGTGTTCAAGCAATTCTCCTGCCCAAGCCTACTAAATAGCTGGGACTATAGGTGCTTGCCATGACACTGGACTAATTTTTCTATTTAGGAGAGATGAGGTCTCACTTCTACTAAGGCTGGTCTCAAATTCCCGAGCTCAAGGGATCATCCCACCCCAGCCTCCCAGAGTGCTAGGATTACAGGAGTGAGCCACCACATCAGGCAGAATTTGTGAACTATTAATAAAAATAAAATCCTAAGCCCTCTGCTAAGTGAACCAATTCCTCTCAGCCAAGGAGACCACATTAAAATTGAGTTCCCAGCCATGAGCGGATGCTAGCGATAAAGAACAATTACAAATGTGCAGAATTTCTCTTTGCATAAATATTCATGGATCCTTCTATAGCTTGTTGAATATGTATATTTAACCACCCTGCTCAGTATAAAATCTTGTTCCTTATTTCTGTCCTTTGAAACACGTGTTCCTTGCTTCTAGACAGAGCTCTGCTTTCCAGCCTGTGGGTGGCCATTCGCAAACTCTTTTATGAGAAATAAGGCTTACTTTGTTGAAAGTATAAACCACATTTTTTTTGTTAACAAATTTGATCTTTGTATGTGAAGGTGAAAATATCTCCAAGATTAGATATTAAGGGGAAGAAGCAAGGTGCATAAAACTGAGCATAGTATGCTACCATTTGTGGAGAGAAAAAAACAAGAAAAACAATGTAGGCTCGGCGCCTGTGGCTCAAGTGGCTAAGGCACCAGCCACATACACTGGAGCTGGCGTATTCAAATCCAGCCTGGGCCCGCCAAGCAACAATGACAACTACAACCAAAAAATAGCCGGGCTTTGTGGCGGGTGCCTGTAGTCCCAGCTACTTGGGAGGCGGAGACAGGAGAATTGCTTAAGCCTAGGAGTTGGAGGTTGTTGTGAGCTATGATGCCATAGCACTCTACCCAGGGTGACAGCTTGAGGCTCTGTCTCAAAGAAAAAAAAAAAAAGAAAGAAAGAAAGAAAATTAATATAAATTAGGTATTTGCTTACAGTCACGAAGAATAATTCCAGCATTTGAAGAATATATATGAAACCAGTAATTGCTGACCTTGGAGGAGGTGTGGACAGGTGCAGGACTGGACATAAAAGATGCATTTTGTACCTTTTGAATTTGGAATGATATAACTGTACTATTAATTATTAATTTTATCTGTACATTATACAATTTAAATGAATATATATTTGTTATATGTGTACATACAATTATATATTATGTATGTGTATAAACACATACATAACAAATACAGCACGTGCCAAAAAAAATGTGTACACATTTTAAGAGAGAGATCTTGTTGGAAGTAAAAGTGATCATCCCCTAAAAGTATAGGGGTCGCAGGTAAAATGGACGTGCATAACACAGTGTGATACACTTGACGGTCACAGTACCTTCAATTCATCTTTGAAAAGTAATACATAGATAACATCTCTTAACATTTTTTGGCACCGTCTATATATATGCATAATGTATGTGTGTAACATACATATATATAGTGTATATATGTACACTATTGTACATATTGTATGTGTGTGTATATATTTATATTTATATAAACATATATATAAATAAACATTTAAATGGGCACAATGGAGTATGGCACATTTAGATCCTGCAAGCCCCTGAGACCTTCCACTGACAGGTGCCATCCTCCTCCCTAGGACTCTTCCTATAGCTCTTTCTGCTTTCCCTTCTCATTTCTCCTACCCAGTTAGGACTTTAACCTTTTTCTTCCTTGTCTTCAGGTAAAAATTATAGATCCTATCAAGTTATCTGGTGCAGCATGTAAGCTCTATTAATCACCTATCTCTACAGAACTGACCTAATCTAACTTCTCATCATTTGCAAGGGTTATTTGGGAGTTTTCCTAAACAAATGTCTCCCATTCTTTTTACCTTTGCAAAAAATCTGCAGATGATTCAAATTTAAAGTTTGCTTTTACAAATCTGGGCCAAACTGTTAGGCCATCCTCCATACACAGTCTCTGATGAATCTTTCACAGAGATCTCTCACAATCTCTCGTTGTCCAAAATAAAAGCTAGTTTCCTGGAGTGTTTGTGGGCCCCTCAACCTTATCCCCAAGGATGAACCCTGTGTTAGCCACCCAGCCATACCTACAGGCCAAGCAACTTGGCCGCACGAGGTATGGGAAGATTCTCATCTGCCAGTGCTCTCCAGATTCATGAGCAGACTCATACAGGAGAGAAGCCTTTTGTATGCAACATGTACAGTCCAGCTTTTACCACCAAAGGCAACTTGAAGGTCTACTACATGACCCACAGGGTAAACAATAACTGAGCAAGCTGTGAGGGAAAGCTAGCCATTGACAATACCATGGCTCTGTTGGGTACTGATGGAAAGAGAGTCTTAGAAATGTTTCCCAAGGAAATCCCGGCCCCTTCAATCAGCAGGGACCCTGTCAAGTGGCGCACTCCAGCACGCTTAATGGTGGTTTGGCGACTATGGCCAACAAGATCTCAGTGATCCAGAGTAGTGGGATACCCTCCCTCCCAGCAATAATACTCTTGCTTCCAAGATAGATGTTTCCTAATCAGGTGTTAGTGCCAATGTAGAAAAGCTAGGTGCCCTCACTTTCTGGAAGAAAACAAGATTTTGGTCGGCTAAGCTAAAGGACGACTGGCATGGGAGGAGAAATGCAGGCAGAGTGAAATCTCTAAAAGCTGCTTTTTTCATTTTCTAACAGAACCCATCTCTTCCTCCTGTTTTCTTTTTCTTACAGATATGCAAATAACATTTACTATGATTGTGATCACAACCTCTGGTGGTCTTACAATCAAGATTGTTGCTATGCTACTTTGAAAAAAAAATGAAAAATCAAAATAAAATTCATACCAATACAAATATATACTAGAATTTTTTTTTTTTAATTTTGGAAAGAAGCTGGTCTTGCAAAGTAGCTTTGTTACTTGTGGTAAACTGTATACATAGAACTATGTACAAACCTAGAGTGACTTTTTCCAACGATTGTCACCTATTTCAAGGTAGAACAGTTGGAACTTACTGAACCACAGTCAAAAAGACAACTAATTAGCCTAATGAACAAGGTCTGTCATCCAACTAAATAAATGACATGTAGGAACTTGTTTTATAAATGCCCCCCAACCCTGTCCCTATCTTTTTTCTTTCTTTCTTTTTTGAATGTATTTTTTAAAAATACTAAGATTGGCGGCACCTGTGGCTCAATCGGCTAAGGCGCCAGCCACATACACCTAAGGTGGCGGGTTCGAATCCCCAGCCCGGGCCCGCCAAATAACAATGATGGCTGCAACCCAAAAATGGCCGGGCGTTGTGGCGGGCGCCTGTGGTCCCAGCTACTTGGGAGGCAGAGGCAAGAGACTCGCTTGAGCCCGGGAGTTGGAGGTTGCTATGAGCTGTGATGCCATGGCACTCTGCCCAGGGGGATAGCTTGAGGCTCCGTCTCAAAAAAAAAAAAATACTAAGATTGTAGAATTATAAAATTCCTTCAACCCTAGAACCTTCAGTAGTATGCCCTCAAATGGACTTATTTGGTCCTTAGGAAGATAGTGTGTGGGTTACTGCTTATTTAAATACAGTTCATTTGGAACCCTGAAAGTGCCATTGTCCTCTCCACACTTCCTGGATGACTTCGTCTTCTTGAACACCAGAAGAGGTGGGCACCACTGCCTACTGTAATGAAAAACTGGATTTTCATTCTTGAGAAGAAATTCATGCAAGGGTGTGTTTCCTGTCACAGACTCGCATGCTGACTTTGTTGAATTTCCTTGGTATGACTTATACAGAGTAATTATGACGATTCCCCCCACCCCCACCCTATGAGTATTTCATGAAGGCTATGAAGTTGAAACAGGTAAGTCCTGGGTGTGAAAGCTTTAATGTATCTACCTCATTTGTTTTTTCTTTCTTGTAGCCATAGTCTCTATTTTCCTATTTTATGACCACTGAAGTATTCCCAGGCCCTGTCTTAAACCTAAGAGTTGACATACTGATGGAACAGCTGGACCTTCAAGAGGATTTTTGTGACTACCGGTAATCTCCTTTTGTACGTGTAATAATTTTGAACAAATAATGAAATATTGCTTAAAGAGTGGATTAAGACTGTTATTCAAAGTCTTTTTTTTTTTTTTGAGACAGAGTCTCAAGCTGTCACCCTGGGTAGAGTGCTGTGGCATCACAGCTCATAGCTACCTCCAACCTTTGGGCTTAAGCGATTCTCTTTCCTTAGCCTCCCAAGTAGCTGGGACTATAGGTGCCCACCACAACGCCCAGCTATTTTTGTTGTTGTTGTTGCAGTTGTCATTGTTGTTTAACTGGCCTGGGCTGGGCTCAAACCCACCAACTTCAGTGTATGTGGCCAGCGCCCTACCAGCTATGGGTGCTGCCTGTTACTCAAAAGTCTTGTTTATTAGTTATTGCACCTGACTTTAGGATCCTCTTTTTTCTTTTCTCTTTTCTTTTTCCTGTTTTTGTTTTTGCACTCAGTTGTGCCTTTCTTTCTGGAATGTTAAGTGAACACAATAATAGCTACTGTTCACACTGTAAAGTGAATATTGTTACATAGAACATACCAGTGGCTTTCTGTTGAGCTAATGATGCCTTGTGAATGTATGATCTATGGAGAAACCCCTGTAGCTGTACCTGATGATTCCATCTGTGTGTTAGAAAATAAATTTTGAATTTTTTTACCTCCTCCCCAAAAAAAGAAAGAAAAAGAACCAAAAAAGCTAGTTTCCTTTTTCTTTTCTACATAGTGTTAACTGTGAGCATTCTTATAAATCGGTTTTGGCAAACATCTCTGATTTTTTGTGAGAATGAATTCCTGTGTGATAGGGTGGTGTCAAATATTTAACATTTCCTCTGTGGTTTTTTAAATATTATTTTTGGCCGGACCCAGTGACTCACGCTTGTAATCCCAGAACTCTGGGAGACTAAGAATTGCTTGAGCCCAGAAGTTGAAGGTTTCAATGAGCTGTCATACACACCACTGTATTTTAGCCTAGGCAAGAGAGTGAGGCATTGCCTCAAAATAAATACATATAAACATAATTTTTTCATTTGGAGATTAGATGTTCACTTACTTTTCTACCTTTATTATTTCAGTTTTTCTGAAATTTATTTTAGTGAATATTGGGAAATTAGAACATAATTTGATTACTTTTCATAATAATTAATCACTTGTCTCCACACTAAAATTCTCCCTTTCCTCTGAAATTTGTGATATATCCCTCATTATAGTCCCATTTCTTAATATAAGCATTAAGGTCTGTCTCTAGCTTATTAATTTTGCTCCATTTGAACTGTCTATTTTTGCACTAGTTGGAGACAGTTCTTATTAATTTGGTTTCAAATTTTTATAATGAAGGAAGAAAAATTATCTTCAGAGAATGAAAGAACAGAGATGATCATGAAGATCTAAAGAGGAGGGAAATGATTAAGCCAAGAAATTAGTGTGCGTGTGACAAGGGGTCATTTAGAATTGAATAATTGGGGCACTGAACTGCGCTAATGGCCTGGCTGTAAATGGAGAACATCGGATTGCTATGAGAGAAAAAGTCTGGAACCAGTACTCTCTGGAATACACAGCAGTCTAAGAGTAGAATCAGAGGAAACCTATATATTATCCATCCATTCATTCAACAAATATATATTGAGAGCCTACCGTGTGTCGGGCACTATATTAGCCTAAGTTTAAATCAATGAACAAAAAGATACAATCCTATCTCCTGGAGCCTCTTGAAAGTAGAGAGAGAAACAGTCTCAGTAGTGGGATATGTAGTCAGTGAGAGTATGTGTCCTGTTTTCTTTTGTAATTAAAAGAAACATCCATATTGTGGATGTTTGATGGTTTTGGCAGGCAGAACATGAATCTCTTTCTTATATATGATTTTTTGCTCACTGTGAGTTGCCTGGAAGTAAAACCTCAGAGGGGGATGCTTGTTCACGAGCTTATCCGGGGAAGTTCTCTCAGGAGGAGGGGAGTGAGCGAAGCAGGACTGGTCACAGGGAAAAACTAAACAACAATGCAGTCTAGCTGAAGACCTGATTTGGCCACTAGATACTGGAAGCTCTGAACCAGAACTGAACTCCAGATTTGGCCCCACTTTGAAGTAAGGGTGTCACTTTTTTTTTCTTTTCTTTTTTTTTTTTTTTTGAGTCAGGGTTTCGGGAAAGGTTAATGCAAGATAAGTGCATTAGCTTGATAAAGAAAACACGCATGAGACATCAAGAGCACTTACTATGTTCACAATGACGTAGCCAAGGCTCTTCACTTAAGGCTCTCTTTGAACTTAAGTTAACCAAAGACCTGGTCTAAGCTTAAGCCAAGGCATAACTATGAAACTGACTCTTTCACAGCCCTAGACATAAGCCATAAGAAGTAAATTTAAGCCTAGCACCACTGTAGCCTAACTTTAGCAATAACCCGAGCATCACTCTAGCACTGCCCTACACCTGACCCGGCTGTAGCCCTAACCTTAGCCCCAGCCTGAACACTAACACTGTGGCTCTCTTTATCTTTTCTAGTTTTTTGATCTCAATGCCCTAATTTTTGCGTTAAATCTGTGAGCTGCCCAATATACTCCTGTTTTTCAATATATTCCTATTTATTTTGACATAAATAACTTTTGCAATATACTGTTTTTCTTAAATTAATATCTATTTATATTGCTTCTAATTAAGAGCCCTAACTAATGCAGAAATTGGTACCAAGAGTAGATTCTGGCAAAGACCCTTTGTTAGTTGAGAAAACTATCAAAGGGAATATCTGGGTTGCTTGGGGACAAAGGCAATGAAATACAGTTCATTTAAAGGGATGAGAATTTGGTAGCCTTTAGCAAAATATGAGAAAACAGTTTGCTTAAATTGGTACTTGTAGTCACTTGGAATGGCTATTCACTAGAAAAAGGGCTTTGAAGCAGTAAGTGATTGCCACAGGAGTGACACATGCACATACAAACACACACACACACACACATAAGAATTTAAGACCCATGAGTTGAGATAGCTTGTTTTAGTGAGGCTGAAGAGTGTAAAGTCCTAGTAGGGAATCTCTATGATTGTGATAAAATAATCTCTTATTTTAAAACTGCAAAGCCTGAGTAGAAAAAAAAATTAATTCTGTGGACTGTAAATGACATCAGTTGAATTTACAGTCTTGGCTATGTTCTTAGCTGATTAACAAAAATTGCACTCAATAGTGGTCTATGTCAAATGCAGTCGTGATGCCAGAAATTCTATATATTATCAAACTTTTTGATCTCAGGATGCCTTACCCTCTTAAAAATGATGGAAGACTTTCAAAAGCTTTTGTTTATGTGCCATAGCTACTGATATTTATTTATTTTTGCAGTTTTTGGCCAGGGCTGGGTTTGAACCCGCCACCTCTGGCGTATGGGGCTGGCATTCTACTCCTTTGAGCCACAGGCACTGCCCACTACTGATATTTATGATGTTAGAAATTCCAACTGTGAGAAAAAAAATTTTTTTTGAGACGGAATCTAACTATGTCACCCTCAGAAGAGTGCTATGGCATCACAGCTCACAGCAACCTCAAACTCTTGGGCTTAAGCAATTCTCTTGCCTCAGCTTCCCAAGTAGCTGGGACTACAGGCACCCACCACAACACCTGGCTATTTTTCTGTTGCAGTTGTCATTGTTGCTTAGGTGGCCTGGGCTGGGTCTGAACCCCCAGCCTCAGTGTATGTGGCCAGTGCTGCAACCACTGTGCTGTGTGTGCCGAGCCGGAATTTTTTTTTTAATGTAATAATATTTAGACCAGATGCAGTGGCTCACACTTGTAATTCAGCACTCTAGGAGACAGAGGCGGGTGGATTGTTTGAGCTCAGGAGTTTAAGACCAACCTGAGCAAGAGAAAGACCCCATCTCTACTAAATAAAAAAATTAGTCCAGTATCATGGCAGGTGCCTTTGGTCCCAACCACTCAGGAGCTGAAGCAAGGGGATTACTTGAGCCCAAGAGTGTGAGGTTGCTGCAAGATATGTTGCCATGGCACTCAGGGTGACAAAGTGAGACTCTGTCCCAAAAAAAAAAAATTAGTATTTAATAAAATAATGATAACAAACTCATTACATTTCTATACAAATAACATGTTAATAAAAATAACTGTATTTTTGGGTGGCACCTGAGGCTTAAAAGGGTAGGGTGCCAGTTCCATATGCCGTATGTGGCAGGTTCAAACCCAGCCCAAGCCCCCCCCAAAATAAAAACAACTGTATTTTCCAAAACAAGAAAAATTAGTAAGAAGAGTATGCTGGATCTGGATTCTCATGTCTGCTTCTGCACTCACTCTCATGAGATACCACGTCATGTAGCCTCTGGAAAACTCCTCTATATACTTACCAGAGAATGAGGGTAAAAAAAAATCAAACAACAGCACAGCATTGTTATGAAAATACTTTTGTGATAATGCATCCCTTGAAAAGATCTCAGAGATTGCCAGAGGTCCCTGGGCCATATTTTGAGAGCCATTAATACAGAGAAAGGGCTCCAAAGACTGAGAAGACCTACCTGCCCCTTAAATATGTGCCAAAAACCCTTTCTTCATCTTGTACTTAGAAGTATAAGCACTTTAGCTGCTTTTGTCTATAGACTGGGGATATTAGTAGTGAGATTTAGAGTGAGTATTTTCACATTTCAGTGGTAACGGCAGGATCCCAGGAAGGTCTGACTGAATAGCAGTTCTTGTCTGTGAGAAACAAGGTGAGCAGTAGCCAGCAGGGATGGAGGGAGAATCAGAATATTCTCACTCACAGGGATATTTAAGAGGTGCTGTTTGATCATGTAATGTCTATTACTAAAATAGATAGCAGTGGATCGGCACCTGTGGCTCAATCGGCTAAGGCGCCGGCCACGTACACCTAAGGTGGAGGGTTCGAATCCCTAGCCCGGGCCTGCCAAACAACAATGATGGCTGCAACCAAAAAATGGC
>CAUYQV010125883.1:0-19772 GCA_963574575.1 Galagoides demidoff
TGGTCCCAGCTACTTGGGAGGCAGAGGCAGGAGACTCGCTTTAGCCCAGGAGTTGGAGGTTGCTATGAGCTGTGATGCCATGGCACTCTACCCAGGGGGATAGCTTGAGGCTCCGTCTCAAAAAAAAAAAAAAAAAAAAAAAGAAAGCAGATAACAGAAGCTGTAAGGATATATTCTTCCTTCCTTTCTTCCCTCCTTTCTGTAGTGGGACACCCATTTAAGTAGTAAGTTAAGAGATTTGTTATTTTAAATTGGAGCTGCTATGGTGGAAGTATTTTTGGTATTTCCTTCTTTATAATACTTTTCCAAATTGTTGTCCTTTTTATAATGAGCATGTGTACTTTTAAAATCAAAATTCATTTTAATATTCTACAAAAACTCACCTCACTGATATTTTCCCCAAGTTATCCTGACACCTCGGTTGGTCACCAGTGCAGTTGGAGATAAAGAATCATCTCATCATGTCTAGTAAAATGGATAAAGTTCAGATAATGCAATACAAAAACAGTCTTGAAACAAAATTAGTAGCAAGAAAAAAGGAGAAAGACTTAAAATGCTGGGGTTGAAGGCTTGACTTGTCTCAAGTTCATGTGGATTAACCAGTCAGTTATTATTTGACTTTTTACTCCTGACTGAAGCTCTGTTCCCTGAGTTCACTTCTCTTAAAAGCATTTCCTGAGGCCATATATTCCTTCCAAAGTTGAATTAGATAATCAACTTCTACATACTAGGGTACCGTAGTACATTTCTCCATTATAGCCCTTATCTGTCTGAACTTTTAAAGTTCTTTTTTGAAACTTCTCAGCTCAATGGTAAGTACTTTGTAGAAAAGAACTATCTCTTTTTATCTCAGTTTTCCTGAACTTGCTATGTCCTACCCACTTGATAAATGTTTTTCACATGAAGCAATAACTGGCTTTCATCATTCCAGTCTAAAAAGTAAGGACCTGTGGACAAAACTAGAGTCCCTTGCATCTCTAAAGTTGATTTTTTTTCTCTCTGTCGTCTTACATTAGACCTGAGTTTACTTTTCTCTCCTGTGAAAGACATGTAGTGATGGGCACCTGGTCTTCAGGGACTCGGTATCTCTCTTCTCCCTGGTCTGTTCTACTATACTTACTGAACGGCTGCTCTCCTCTGGGTTGCCTGGTGTCTCCTAATGGTTGCAGAAACTCCAGTCATTATGTGAATGTTCCAGGCAGTTAGAAAGAGGGAGCAACAGAAAAACCAAAGAGCACAGTTCCTTACGAGTCAGCTTCCTTAAGGCCCTGTGAATGACTTCCATGTGTAACCTGTATTTATCAAAGAGGCTGGGAAATATACACTCATGCTGGGCAAATTGTCACACCCAACAGTATAAAGGTCTCTTGCTGAGAAAGAAGGGGATGAATAGAGGGGAAATCTCGACCATCCTCGGTGAGTACCCCACATGGCAGCTTGTCACAGAAGATCAGAATTGGCATTCAGAGGTTCTGCCTGCCATCACCTCTGTGACTTAGTACAGGTAACCACTGGAGTGCCAGGTTATATTTTGATACACATGGTGGCTGATTTGGCAAAATTTGATCTTATATGGAGCTAAGTATATAATCTGTTGGATGAAAATCTTGAACTATTAAAATTACCCTTAAAAATCTTTTAATTTAATCATGGGGAACGCGATTTTCTTGTTCACTTTTTCCCATGAGGAACAAAAATGTGTGTGTGAGTCCCAGGGAAAGGAGATGCTTTCCACCATGAAAGCACTGCGGGGGTGTGGGGGTGGCAGGCAGGACTCACCAAGTGGCACCACATGCACTCATGCCCACTCACACTGACTCCTGGGCATGCACCAGTGAGTCGAAGAGTCACATTTAAAAGGCAACCACTTCAATTCCCCGGTTGCTCTCTCTGCCTTTCAATCTTCCTAGTTTGCCAAGTAATTAGAGTTCAATTTAGTAAGTTAAATCCCTATAAGTGATCCCACTGAATATCATTTCGGAAGTCTAGTTTTAAGTCTAATAAATTACCCCATATATGTAGAGTGCTGCCCAGAGGGTGGTGGGTATGTGGGTGATAATGAGCACGTCTACACACACCAGACTGTGCTCTGTTTCTGCGAGTCTGTGTCATCCCTGGGCTGGCACAGAGTCTGCACTAAGTTGTCTTCTGGTCTATGGTCTCATGCCCCCTTCATGGTGGAATTTTAGACATGTCATCAGGCAATGGAAGAAGTGAGATTATTTTCAGAGGAAGAGCACACTCATCACCCCACACAAAATCAATCTGCTTGCTTCTTCAGAAATCTTGGACTTTAAGAGAGCTTGAGATTCTGGATAGTTTTTCATTTCAGTTGCTTTTATATTTTTAAGAGAATATTGAACTGTTTCCACGGTGACATTTCATAATCACAGAGTCTGGAGGGAAAAAAAAATGCCATAGTAGCAAAGCGAGAGGAGCGACGTGTTTCTACATAAATCATGGGGAATTTTGAGGGTGCTGTCCAGCTTCCATGCCCCGAGGCCTGTGGAAAATAACAAGAATCTAAAAGACCAGGAGACAAAAGCCCTAGGAATCTTTTATATCCTGGAAAACCCAAGCCATGATAGTGAAGTATTTATGCATTTGAATATTCTTAGAATTACTTTGCTTTTTTTTTTAACCTGTGAAAGCTATTGTTTATGAAACTTGAACATCTCAATTCTAGATCAGTGAGCAAAAGGAAGTGATAAAAAAAAGAAAACTTGAATTTAAACATATGTTTTTTTCCCCGAAAACACACAAAAATATTGTTAGGATATATGAAAGGGTCAGGGCATTCTCCCATTCTTAAACCCCCGATTCTGGTCTTAGCTGTACCCCAAACTGACAGTAACTTTGGAAGAGCCAATCTCTTTGCCGATATGCCTGTGCATGAAATAAACAGCCTGTAATAACCTCTGTTCCAAAAATTGTGTCTGGTTCTGAAAAATTGTTCCAGGAAATGATATTATGTTTTATTCCATAGCTAAAATGTTTTCTGTGGCTTAAAGCAGAACGCATGAAACTCAATAATTTACAAAAGAAAGGAATTAATTTCCTGAAGTTATGGAGGCTCAGAGGTTAAAGGTTGGGGGCTATATCTGGTGAGGGCCGTCAGGCTGGTGGGGATTCTGTGGAGCCCTAAAGTGATTCAGAGCATCCCATGGTGGCTGAGCCTGCTAGCTCAGGTCTTTCTTCTTCCTCTTAGGAAGCTGCCATTCCTGCTCCCACAATAACATATTAATTCATTAATACACTAATCCATTAATCCGAACCACCTCTTAAAGGCCTCACTTCTCAACATTGCCATTTTAGGGATTAGATTTTAATATGCGTTTTGAAGGGGACAGATATTTAAACCTTAACACTGAATATTTTAGGAAAAGCTATATATTCTTTCCTCTGTTGTAGGGTCGTATTTGCATGACCACATTATGGGTTCTGCAAAGATCCATGATAATTTTAAATAAAACAAAATATTTCTTGAATTGATTTGACCAAACATATATTTTTGTCCTCTGGTTCACATCCTTCTGGTTTGCATCTTAACCTCTCATAGAATTAGATTTCTTATGGAACACAGTTTGACAAATGCTAGATTAGAATGGTGATTAGAGGACCTTGGTGGTTTTTAAATATTGGCATTTTATGGCTTGGTAACACTCCATTAAGTAGCACATCGAGCCAGTTACCATACTGTGATAACTGATGTTCACGATAATGACCTGCACATTTTTAAGATCCTGAAGACTAGTCTGAGCAAATAAAGGAAGACTAAATTTACATGCCTCATAGCTTAGGACTGGGTGTCTTTATATATCTGGATCATCCGAATGTTAGTAGCCTAAGAGCAAGTGTGTGTACGGACTCTTAGTAGTGCACACTACCGAGAGCCGACACTTTTAAGCTATAGGATTTATGGTTGCACACACATACAGAGTTCAGGTTTGTATAGAATTCTGTCCTGCTGAAGGGGAAAAAGAAAAATCCTTTCATGTACGGCTCTGATTAGAGGCATTGTTTTACATGAAAGGTACATTGGCTTGGCAATCAGATATAGATATAACTAGCAGACTTGGGACTGTGACCCTGAAATGTATCTGTCTGAACCTCAGTTTCTCCATCTGTTAAATGGGAATAAGAGTAGTTACCTTTTGGTGTTAAATAGCAAATGTAAAGCATTTGGTACATAGGAGGACTCCACTGAAAACTTCAGGTACGGTTGGGCCTCTTTTCAATATATCTTCTTCAGGACAGGGTCTCTAACTTTTAACCTTGGACTCTGCACAGCATTGAGTACACAGTGAGTTCTACTGACAGGTGTTAACTGCCTTGTGAATTAGTCATAAAACATCAATTTTGAAATAAACTAGGCATTTATTTTTGCCATACCCCTTCCTGCTAGAGTCCATTAATGGAAGACCTGGGATCTTCTTCCCCACCCCATCCTCGTTTCTGTCTATAAAGTTCAGGTGGTCATTCTTCCTGAGGCTTTCCATGACCACCTTGACCAGTTT
This sequence comes from Galagoides demidoff, assembly GCA_963574575.1. Classification (NCBI taxonomy): domain Eukaryota; kingdom Metazoa; phylum Chordata; class Mammalia; order Primates; family Galagidae; genus Galagoides; species Galagoides demidoff. The sequence goes on from CAUYQV010125883.1 coordinate 4,518, forward strand.
ATGTCCTGTTGACAGCAGTGGGTACTTCTTGTTTGGAGTATGTACTATGGAGACACCTTCTCTCTCTCCCCCCAGACCCCCCAATTTTTAAATAATTATCTATTCTCCCCAACCTTTCAGGTTTATCTCCAGCACTTAGCACAGGGTTTGGCATTAGAATGCTAAATAAATATTCAAATAAATGAAAGCATGTACTTTTTGCCACTTCTTACTAAGACCTCACTCCTATGGATTTTTCTTGGGGCTGAGCTTTGTATGTGTGCAGCAGTCAGAGTTTTGTCTGTGCCCTACCCCTGCATAAGAACCGAACCCAGTAGCAAATGAAAGATAACAGCCTAGGGGCTTTTGATCAGATCCTTCATAATTGTCTCTCAACAGGATTAAAAGGAAGGGAAGGCAGTGAGACCGGGTCAGAAAATGTCTCCGTATTGTGGTCCTTTTCTTGCGGCTGTGACAGCCGTTTGCTTGGTTTGGCTCAGTTTCTGAATTCTTTATCTGACTCTTTAGCCACTGAACTTTGAAGACTTCATTTCCAGTGGGTTCATATTTGCAGGCACTCTGGCCCTCCTACATTGCTCAGCCTGGTAACATTTGTGACTTACTGCCTGCCTCCTGACCCCATCCCTCCCCTGACAGCCCACATCTCCCTTGAACTCTGTTCCCCAGTCTTGACTCTGTTCCGAGTGTCTTCAACCTGCTGCCACCCACAGAACAGCATGATGGACTGACTCGTTCAATAATATTTGCCTTTGGAAACAGCCCACAGGCGAGATAGGCCTGGATTTCAATATCTAAACTGTATTTCTGTGCTTCAAGGATTGAGGAATTATGTTCTCCAGGGTGTTTCCAAACTCAAACTCTGTGTGCTCAGCAGGCTCTGCGGTTTTTCCAGAGACTATGAATGGCCTTGGTTTTATTCTTTAGCTATTCCCCAGTTGACCTTGGATGGCTGCCCTATGTCCTGGGTGTTCTTCTCCTCTAAATCCAAACATGGAGATCCTGGGGAAACAGAATGCTAAGTAAGCCAAGGCCAGTGGTGGTATTTACTGAGAACAGATGGTGACAGAATCCCAAGCTTTCTCTCCCTGCACATTACTCTGGGAGAATTTTCTGGGTCTGATACAGCTAAGAAAGGATGAATTCAGACACATTTGCTCTCTGGGCCTGTCTACAAAGAGCATGTTAAAACTCATTATTCATTTTTAAAAATAGATACCTCTGCAATGAATTTCACTGCTATGTTCATAGTATGTGCAACAGCATCGTACTGGAGAGAAACCAGACTAGGTGTCTGGAGATTTGCATTCAACTTCCAGCTTGGAAAAGTTATTTAATTTCTCCAGTTTCATCTAACTCATGTTTTCAGCTACCTCCAGGTTCTTTATATGACTACATGCCTAATACCACGCGTCACTAAAAATCATACAAACAGCAACAAAAGTTAACATTTTTCCAGGGTTTATGTGTGCCAAATATTCTTGTAAGCATTTTGAGGTATTACACTATTTTATTCCACAAATAAATAACTGTGAAACAGAAAGGTACAATAAAGTTTTTTTTTGAGCAATGTTATGGATTCTTTTTTCCTACATATTTAAATTTGGTTATCCACTCTTAAGACACGTCTCTGATACTGCCCCTGCCACTTAGTCATACAATTATCCACTTGAATTCTGATATCACTACATGGTAGGCTGCATGTTCTCATTCCTCTTTGTTTTCCCGGAGCCTGGTATAAATCCTGGCAGATAAAAAGTGTTCAGTAAGTCTAAGGCTAGTGAATGGTCCAGCACCATTAAAACATAAGTTCCACAAGGGCAGTGGAGCAGTGGCTTTGTCTCTTGTATTTTTCTATACTCCCCTGTGCTAAGAATGGCACTTGGTAGAAGTAGATGCTCAAAGGCTACATGAAGGACTGAATTAATATTCAAACAAATTAGTGAACGATAGAAACCCACCGAAAAAGCCACGTTTGCTTTGTTTAGGGATGCAGAACTGCTTGAGGGCTTATGGAGCAGCAGCAAGACTTGAGGCAAGGTAGTTGGTGGATTATGACCACACCTGGCAGGCAGCTGGATCAGACAGGGGGCTCTCAGAATGTGCAAGGCAGCCATTTCTGTTCAGTTGAATGGGTTGTTCATCCTCCTTAAGTACAGCAACAATAAAGGAGAATTGGATCTCAAGCTGTCACAAGGAATGAAAATTGACATTCCTTTTCCTTGAATAAGCAAGTCTCATTCAAAGCTTTTGACTCTTTTGACTACTAGGAAGTCCATGATCAGTCACATCAGGCAAGGCCCACGTGCGTGTTTGTCTGTTGGGTTTGCAAGGAGATCTGGGAAACACTGCTGCCACCACACAGATGGTGTCTCTGCCAGCCGTTCTGAATTGTGGCAATTGCTACCACTCCAAGCTCCTCCTGTCCCAGTCTCTTCCTTTTAATATGCATCCTTTTAGCTTTCTCATTTCACATTTGTTTTCAGCTCCACTTGGTTTTGATGCTAGGAATTAAAAACAAGCCTCCAATCATATTTCAGACCAACTTCTCCACCTGTCATTGACTTTTCCAATAGGATTCCCACTGAGAAAATTCGGGCAACAGGACCTCTGGATTCAAACAACTGATGAAACTGAAGTTACCAGGAGTTACTGATTGTAGTCCAGGCTTCTTGAGCCTTTGGTTATGTAACAGAAAGAAAGAAATAACAAAAGCAGAAATCCCTAAAGCTTTGTTGCCTATTTGAAGTCTAGGTTGTTGCACATTAAGCTATTTTATCAACTTTTGAAAATCTGTTTTTGATTGAGATATCACCTTGAAATGAAGAAGGTAACCATACATCTGACATAATAGAAAAAGCCTTGGGTGGGACGCTAGAAACCAGGTTTTGCTCTGAGCTATAACCTTCCTAGTGACCTTGAAAAACTTACCTCACTTTGCTCTTTAAAATAGATGATGACATATCACATTTTATATGTTGAGATTAAGCCATGCATGGCCTGATTAACTACAGCAAGAGAGGCAAAGGGAAATAGATTTGAACCAAGAAATTCCTGACCGAGTTCTCTACCTCCTTCAGGTCTCAGGACAAATGCTTATTTCATAAAAGATGAGAATAATAAAAAATGATAACAATTATAGTCATTGCTAACATTTAACAATGTTCTTTGTGCCAGACACTGTGCTTAGTGCTTTATAATCACCATATCTTATAATCCTCATAATACCAGCATGGGGCAACAACTTTTTTGTCCTCAAAATACCAATAAAGAGATGTGGCTTAAAAGAAGTCCAAAAACTGACTCCCCAAACTGGGTCAAATTCCTTTGTTATATTCTGTACTTTGCCTTCATATCGATTATCAAAGCTCATACTTAGATACCTGTGTGACTTTATTCAATGCCTGCCTTCCCATCAGATTACAAGTTTCATGAGGACATGGTCTGTAACTCTTTGCTCACTGATGTTTGCATAGTCTAATGCCTGGCACATAGTTAGGACTCCATAAAAAAAAAAAAATCACTGATTTGGCTATATTTACTCAGTGATGTAACAAACAGCTTGGAAGACAGGTCCATTTGCAGGAGTAGGGGACTCTGAGGTCAGGACACTGATATCAGATCCTAGCCAACACTGCGGGCTTAGTTATGGGGCGAAGGAGTGACAGGAGTAATGAGAGCTCAAGAAACAGATAAGCCTCTGAAGTGTAGACACACACTAACCAAGAGACGACAGGCAAGTGGAGGAATCCCGCTTCCATGCTGTAATCTAGAGAATCAGGTTTCAGTTTCTAGAAGGCAGAATGGTACAGCAGGCAAAGCAGGCGCTTTGGAGCCAGACAGGATCTAGAATTGAAACTATAGCTTGGCAACTCAGCTGTATGGTGGCATGTTTCTCAGTTGGAACGCTTTTTAAATACTTTAAAATTACCTGAAAGATGAGACTAAATTGTGCTTTGTAAAGCTATTGAAATACTTGATAACTATCACTTATGGACACTTAGCAAAGGCAAAATGTGTGTGTGTGTATGAGAGAGAGAGAGAGTCAGAGAGAGAGAGAGAATACTTTATACACATTACCTCACTTACACTTCACACCATTATTCCATGGTACAGGTACTATTAGGTCATTAAATATAAAAAGTCTGATTTCAAATCAACAGTAGTGTAGTTTATTACATCTCAAAAAAGAAGCAATGCATTTAATTAATCAAAGTATGAACAAAAACTATCCACACATGTTGGGATCTTAGCAGTAGCTTGTTTATGCCAGCAGTGAAGAAGCCTGGAGAGTAAGTGACAATGAAATCATGAAAGGCTAGCCAGGCATTGTGGCAGGTGCCTGTAGTCCCAGCTATTTGGGAGGCTAAGGCAAGAGAATCCCTTAAGCCCAAGAGTTTGAGGTTGCTGTGAGCTGTGATGCCACAGCACTCTACCCAGGATGACATAGTGAGACTCTGTCTCAGAAAAAAAAGAAAGAAAGAAGGAAGGAAGGAAGGAAGGAAAGAAAAGAAAAGAAAAGAGAAATCATGAAAGGAATTTTCTATACCTTGCTGGGAATTGAATATTTTTCTTGTGAGAAATGGTCCACAGCCTGGAGGAAGAGGTGGTCAGTTGACTCAAGGTCTGGTAAAAACAGTGGATGACAGAGAGTTTCCAAGTCCAGCCTCTGTAATCTGTGCATCATTGTCTTACAAGAAAACTGGCCTGTCTCAATTGACCAACCTCAGCTGCTTAATGGTAGCAGCCTTATCATGTCATCCAGCTGGTTGCAGTAAACATCCACCATGATTGATTAGCCGTGTGTCTTGAAGTTGTAGTGGATGATACCAGCAGCACTGGACCACCAAACAAACACCATTAGCTCTTCCTAGTTAGTATTCAGTTTTGGACTGTTTCCTACAATTGTGTTGAGCACTTGTGATTGTCAAAAAGAATCCACTTTTCATCACACATAACAATACAGTGTAGAAATGGCTCACCTTTATGTTACGACAGCAAATCAAGGCAAGCTTTGAGATGATTTCTTTTCAGACGCTTATTTAATTCATGCAGTACCCATCATTCCAGCTTCTTTACCTTGCTGATTTGTGCCAAATGGTCCATTCTTCTTGGAATACTGTCACCAAACCTTGCTTCTAATTCACACGTAGGTTGAGATGGCTTCACTTCCACTATAGCTTTCAGCTCATCATTATCCATCTAGGTCTTAGGTCACCCATCCAAATCATTTTCCATATGAAAATCACCAGAATGTTTGATTCAACTGGCACAGAAGCAATTGGTGTAACCAAAACTTCTATACCCCCATAATATTCCAAAATGAAATGACGTAAACCAATAAATAAATTTTAAGCATAAACAAATAAATAAAATCACCAGAACAAAACTTCTCAAACCCTAAACTTACTGTCTTTTCCTTAGTGACATCCTTCTCAAACATTTTGTGGATATTTTGATCTGTCTGGGCTGCATTGGTTCCACAACAGAACTCAATATTCAAAAATAACATATATTTTTTAACTTTTCCATGGTTTTAAAAAATATTGCTCTAAAAAGAAAAAACTCAAAGATAATCACAAATCAAAATGTGCATTCAAAAGACTAAGGGTGTACCTGCATAATAAAAATAAAACAAGAAGTGTGAGAGTGAAATGTCAGAGATATCAACTGTCACATTTAGAACTTAAGGACATCAGACATTTCACACTCAATATTATCCCCCTTCACAGAGGAGGAACCTGAAAATCACATAGGCCTGGCTGTGGGGAGACACAGGCAAGAGAGGAAGGAACTGGATGGGTGCAGACTATGAAGACCCAGTTTGGAAAAGCAATAGTTTGTACTCCCTGCTTTCACCCCTGAATCTCATCATCATTCACTCAGTAAGGACAGGGCTTTGCAGACCTCTTCAACCCTGTCCTGCAGACTGTGAGTACCATCTGGGCAGTTGACATGCAATGTAGTTACCTTCCCAATTCTAGTTGTGCCTTTTCTTCTGATAGTCCAATGTTCTAATACAATTGTTAAATTCAGCTTCTCTATTATGGCTTAAAGAAATTCAAAGATTAGTAGAGAAAATATAGGCCATTTCTGGGAGCCAGAGTCTAACTGAGTCACTTAGAAGCTTTGATGGAAACTTTGTAACATGTCTACCCTAAGGGATACTTCTTAATTTCTCCTAAGCACACAGGAGTTTCTCTCCTCTTCCATCAAAGCCTGTATTCAGAAATGCTTCCAGTCCATTTAGCCACAAGTGACTAAGGATGATAAAGTGTGACTGTAAGGAATGTTAATTGCCACAGAAACCAAGGGTTTGAAACAAAAGGAGTAATTGTGAATATTAACTGCAATATTAAGAATACATATTTTTAAGCAGAGGATAAAGGGCATACTGGAACTCTCAAATTTCTCTAAAATTACAGAATTTGGATAATAAACTATTTAACCTACATACAAGGTTGGTCCTGAAGTAACAAATTGATTCTGAGCCCTCCACATCTTGGTTGCAGCCTTTTAACTTACACAGTTTAAGGGCTGAAACTAATTTTAAAAATTCTTTCTCAGATTAAAACAACAAATTTTGCTTTACATTTGCTCCAAAGGAGACCTGACTTTGATAACATGTAGTTTAGCACCTGCTCACCATTATTTGAAAAGCCTGCTCTGAGAGACATTGTCATGCACTGTAATAATGTTGGGTCTTTCTGTTCCTTTCAGCAGGGCTATTAGTTCCTCTCCATCCATGGTGGTCTTATAGCATTTTTTAGGTAATATGCACAGTTTCATTCTAAAGACTAAACTACCTAGTCCTGTGTGATAGTCAAAATCTCAAATTTAAGAGGAATATATATTCTCATATCCAATTGTATCCTTTATAAGTGAAAAGTTGCACAGATCACAGAGGCTTCTAATCTCTTTCCTCACCTTGCACTTCAGCTCTCCCTCCATTTTGCTAACAACAATTTTATATTTCTTCAGAATTGCAGGTGGAGTGAAATAGGTAAGTTCTAGCTTGACTGATACTGACATGCACTGGCATTGTATTCCCCAGACAGCACTCTTTACAAGGGACTATCTTCTTTGTGGAGGTTTTCAGGGAGTTTTTATTAATGAACATTTGGCATCTACAGTTCCCTTGAAGAGGGTTAAGTTATCTCTTATGTTGCCTCATTACTCTAAGGTCCTTGCTCAATCCTTGGTAACTGAGAGCACACCTCTAGTCTCTATGGGGTGAGACCTTTTGATTTCTTCAGGAGGTCCTTTTTGAAATGCATAAAGTGACCCCATTTCACTATCATGCATAGCTCACCTCTGATCCGATTGCATAGGGATCCTCTGTGCCAAATACCTCACTTTGGAAACAAGTGACCCCCAACTCCATTACCTTTCCTTTGCTCTGGTCAGCAACCTTCTCAGGAATGATAACTAGGCTACTGCAACATCCACTACCCTACTCTTCTATCCCCCAGACCCTACAAAAAATATAGAGAAAGAAACTTAGTAGAAAGCAACCTCAAAGACCCTCTGTGTAGGCAAGGGGTTAATTCTTGTCATGCCTTCCCATCATGTCAAGAAGGTGCATGGCCCACTAGCATCTCTCTCCAAAAACCATCTGTCTTTCTGTTCTCCATTGCTCAGACTCTCCAACTGTATAGGCTGAGGTAGGGGGTGACTTGGTGTGGTAAATGATTTGTTTGCCACCTACTTTTTGCAAATCATGTACAATACTGTTATTTATAAGTGTAGCATCTGTTTTCTTCATATGTCAACCAAAACTGAGATAGGAAATCTGTATATTCTGTTAAACCTCCCTTTGACCCTCAGAATTATTTTTAATGTTGTTGCTTTATTTACGTTATCTTCCAAAGATCCATGTAAACTCAGTATTTGTTAAGGCGTGCTAATGTCTCAAAGCATTATAATATAAATACTGCTTTTGACCTACCTTCTCATGTGATCTGAAGAATTATTTGATGTGGGCCTCTTCATTTGACTAGGACTTTTCTTTAGAGTAAAGTGGGTTCAAGGTTAGAATCCAGGCCTCCTCATCCTCAGTGATCAGCTGGTTTCCACCAATTCTGATAATTAAAAAATAATAATAATGAGGCACATTGATTATGTATTTATTGACCTGACAATTTATACATGGATAATGTTATGATGTTCATTTTACAGATGAAGAAATTGCTACACAGAAAGGTTGAGTAACTTATCCAAGGTCACATAAGTGGCAGAGTAACTGGGTTCAGACCCTATATCCTTAACCTTTAGAAAAGAGTGTTTTGGAGGGGTGGATCAAGATGGCACACTAGAGACATCTCCTTAGCAGCCATGCTGGCAAGGAGATCCTGATCTTGAGGGACCTACCCAGTCTGGTCCCACAAAGTCCTGGAGCTGCAGGTATAAGTCAAAGAAAGAACCCTGCTGAACACCACCATTTCTCTTGTCATTTTCTTCCTTTCTTTCTGTTATTCTTCTCCCCTCTTATTTGATTATTTCCTTTTACAACCCCTTCTTTTTATTCTTTATTTTGTCCCATCCTTTCTCCGTTCTCATTCTTTACCCTTCTCTTCCTTTTGGCCTTGTATCAAAAGACCACTTCAAAAACTAAGCTCAGAAACAAGGTAATTTAAAGTGAAGGAGCTTATGAGAGGAAAAAGTAGGAGAAGGGGGTGAAGAAGAAGAAAATACACTTTGAGAACCAACAGAAAAATTCTGGCAACACAAAACACTAGAAAAGAGCAATCCCCTGAAGGCATCAGGAGGTACCTACCACAGATGATTCCACCTATAAAGAAATAATGGAAAGGAAAGACAGGGGATTTAAAATATACAGAAAACATCATCCCAAAGCTAAGTAATATACATTCTTCTCATCAGCCCATGGAACATTTTCCAAAATAGACCATATTCTCGGACACAAATCAAACCTCAACAAAATTAAAACAATTGAAATTATACCTTGTATCTTCTCAGGCCACAGGGCAATAAAGGTGGAACTTAACTCCGACAAAATTTTCATCACCACACAAAGGCCTGGCAATTAAACAACCTTATGCTGAATAACTGGTTCAAGGAAGAGTTAAGAAGGAAATTATTAAATTTCTTGAACATAACAACAATGAACCTACAAGTTACTAAAACCTGTGGGACACTGCAAAAGCAGTCCTAAGAGGGAAATTTATTGCATTAGATGCCTACATCTGAAAAAGAGAAAGAATGCACATCAACAACATCATGACTCATCTTAATGAAATGAAAAAGAAAGAGCAATCAAATCCAAAACCTAGCAAAAGAAAATAAATAACCAAAATTAAATTAGAAGTAAACAAATTTGAAAACAACAGAATCATTCAGAAAATCAATGAAACAATACTTTGTCCTTGAAAAAGATAAATAAAATAAATAAACCACTGGCCAGATTAACTAGAAAAAGAAAAACAAAACCTCTAATAACCTCAATCAGAAACAAAAAAAGGGAAAAATCACAACAGATATCACAGAGATATAAGAAATTATCTCTGACTACTACAAGGAACTCCATGACCAGAAATTTGACAATATGGAGGAATTGGACCTATATCTGGAATTACACCATCTCCCTAGATTTAGCCAGGACAAAATAGATCTCTTGAACAGACCAATATCAAGCACAGAGACTGAAAAATAATTTTAAAAAAACCCTTCCAACAACATAAAAAAGCCCTAAACCAGATGGCTTCACACTAGAATTCTATCAAACCTTCAAAGAAGAGCTTATATCTATACTTCAGAGTCTATTCCAAACTTCCCCAACATGTTCTATGAAGCAAATATCATCCTCATACCAGAACCAGGAAAAGACCAACTGAAAAGGAGAACTACAGACCAATTTCACTAATGAATTTCACTAATTTCAAAAATACTCAATAAAATCTTAGCCAGTAGATTGAAGCTACACATTAAAAAAATCATGCATCATGATCAAATAGGCTTCATCCCAGGGATAAAAGCCTGGTTTAAGATATACAAATCCATAAATTTAATTCACTATATCAATAGAAGCTATATATATATATGATCTTCTCAATAGAGTCAGAAAAAACTTTTGATAAAATTCAGCATCCTTTTCTAAGAACACTTAAGAATATAAGGATAGCTAGCACATTTCTTAAACTAATTGAAGCCATCTACAATAAATCCACAACTAATATAATACGGAATGGAATAAAACTGAAAGATTTTTCACTTAGAACTGGAACCAGACAAGGATGTTCACTATTGTCACTACTATTCAGTGTACTTCTGGAAGCTCTAGCCAATGCAATCAGGCAAGAGAAGGATATAAAGACATCCAAAAGGGGGCATTGTCAAACTCTTGCTCTTTGACAATGATACGATCTTAGACTTAGAAAACCCTAGAGACTCAACCACAAGACTCTTGGAAGTGATCAAGGAATACAATAATGTCTCAGGGTATAAAGTCAATGTCCACAAATCAGAGCCTTTGTGTAAGCCAATAACAGCCAAGTTGAGAAGCTAATCAAAGATGCAATTCTCTTCACAGTAGCTTTGAAGAAAATGAGATATTTAGGAATGTATCTAACAAAAGAGGTGGAGGACCTCTACAAAGAGAATTATGAAACCCTAAGAAAAGAAATAGCAGAAGCCATTAACAAATAGAAGAACACACCATGCTCTTGGCTGGGAAGAATCAACATTGTTAAAATGTCTATATTACCCAAATCAATCTACATATTCAATGCAATACTCATTAAAATACTAACATCGTACTTTTGAAGAACTGGAAAAAATAGGTTTTTGTTTCATATGTAAACAGAAAAAACCCTGTATAGCTAAGGCAATTTTTAATAATAAAAACAAAGCCAAAGGCATCACTCTACCAGACTTTAGGTAAATTACAAGTCCACAGTGATATGGGTATAAAAATAGTGACATGGACATAAAAAACTGAATAAAAAAAGAAATGGAAACAGTCTCTTATAGCCATTTGACTTTTGATAAACCAACCAAAAGCTTCTACTGGGGAAAATAATCCCTATTCGGTAAATGGTGCTGGGCAAATTGAATAACCACATGTAAAAGATTGAAACTGGACCTGCACCTTTCACCACTTACAAAAAAGAACTCAAGATGCATAGAAGATTTAAATCTAAGACATGCAGTGATAAAAGTCCTGGAAGACACTATGGGGAAAAACTCTTGAGGATGTCAACTTGAGGAAAGATTTTATGACAAAGAGGTCTTTGAATTGCAACAACAACAAAAATATACAAATGGGATTTAATTAAACTGAAAAGCTTCTGCACAGCAAAAGACCCAACAGTCAAAGCAAATAGACAATCTTCAGAATGGGAAAAGATTTTTGCATTTTCCAAATCTGACAAAGGCCTGATAACTAGGATCTATAGAAAACTCAAATTGAACACCAAAAAAAGAGCAAATAATTCCATCTATCATTGGGCAAGAGATATGAACAGAACCTACTCTGAGGAAGACAAAGAAATGACTAACAAACATACGAAAAACGCTCATCATCCCTAATCATCAGAGAAATGCAAATTAAAACCACCCTGAGATAGCATCTAGCCCCACCGAGAATGGTCCATATCACAAAGTCCCAAAGTTGCAGATGCTCCTGTGGATATGAAGAGAGGGGAACACTTTTGCACTGTTGGGGGGACTGCAAACTAATACAGACTCTATGGGAAGAAGTTTGGAGAATCCTCAAAGAGCTCAAATTAGACCTCCTTTTTCATTCCACAATCTCATTAATAGGCATCTACAAAGAAGAAAAAAAATCATTTTATCATGAAGACATTTGCATTAGATTGTTTACGACAGCTCAGTTTACAATCACCCAGATGTGGAAAGAACCTACATGCCCATCAGCCTGAGAGTGGATCATCAAATTGTGGTATATGTATACCATGGCATACCATTCAGACACAAAAAAGATGGAGACTTTACATCTTTTATATTAACCTGGATAGAGTTGAAACATGTTCTTAGTAAAATATCACGAGAATGGAAAAGCAAATATACAACATATTCAACACTAATATGAAGCTAGCAGATGATTTAATACATGCCCACATAAGACAAAAACTCAATTCAATTCAAGATGGGGGGGAGGAAGAACAAAGGAGGAGAGAAGGAGAATGGTGTGCTCTCACTTAATAGACACAATGTACGGGTATATGGCATATCTCCTGGGTGTGGGACACAACTACAGGAGGCTCTCTACCTAACAAATGCAAATATTGTAATCTAGTTGTTTGTATGCTCACATTAACCTGAAATTTAAAAAAAAAAAAAAAGAAGAAAGAATGTTTTTATCATCTTTCTATATACTGCATGTTTGGAGCATTTTTTTTTCTTTTCTTCTTCTTCTTCTTTTTTTTTTTTTTTTTTTTTTTTTTTTTTTGCAAGTTAGCATCTCCCTCTGTTGTCAGGGCTAAAGTGCAGTGTCAAGATCAAAGGTCACTGCAGCCTCCAACTCCTGGGTTCAAGTGACCCTCTTGCCTCAAACCCCTAACTAGCTGGGACTATAGGAGCTTGCCCACACCCAGCTGCTATTTTTTGTTATTATTATTATTATTGTAGAAATAGGGTCTCATTATATTGCCCATACTGGTCTTAAATTTTGTGGTTCATGTGATCTACCCACCTTGGCCTCTCAAAGTGCTGGGATTACATATAGGAGCCACCTCATAGCACTTTGATATATAATATCTAGTATTTCTATATGTTAGAAGGAGACAAAGGTTACTTCTGTCTTATAAATGACAAGTGCCTGACATGCAAGCTGAGCGAGCGACAGCCCAGATATGAACTCAGATGTCTTTAGTCTCTATCCAGTATTCCTGGTGGTGTGATGTGGCCCTCTGTGGTTGATAGTCCTGAAAGGGGAAAAAAGGTACTGAAAGGGACTTTTCCAGTGACTTAGCTTAGTACTTTTCAAGGTAATTTGTAGAGGGTTGAGAGGTAGAAGATGAACATGGAGAAGAGAGCATTGACTTGAGGGAAGCTCTGCTCTAAACTTAACTAGAGATTCTACTTTGATATTTTATATATCAGTTTGCACATAAGAGTTTGTTTGAATAAAAAGATGTTCTGCCTTTATTTATGTAAACTAACAATACAGTCCACACTTCAATTTTACATGTAGAGATAATGAAGCCCAGAGAAAAATAACTAAAGTCACACAGTGGGTTAATGCAGAGTTAAGTCTAGAAGCCAGTCCGTACCCAGTTCTCTGGTCCAGCACTTTGTCCACTGGTCCCCACTGATCCTCCTGTGTGATCAAGAAAATATAACCCTAGAGTCAGGCTGGGGACTGACACATAGGCTGTGTGGCTTGTACCAATACCCTAGCAGTAAAACAAAATGATTAGGTTTCAATTAATAACATATGCATATGTATTCCAGAAAGAAACACCCTGCCATACATATGCATACATTATTAATTATGCAACATGCTTCCTTACATTTATATTTTCATAGCTTTTTATAGCATTAATTACTTCACTAAATTGAAGAAAAATGTAAGATGGTATAAACAGGCTTCCCGCCAGTAGGTAATCAAGTGCCAAGTGGCATGGGCTGTCTATGTGTCAAGGAATACTTCTTTCAACTCTGTGTCTTTGACAGATGACACATCTGTGCTTCTTGATTTCTACCATGATGCCTAAGTCTGACATGGTGCCAGGTGTTCAAAAACACTGAGAAGCTGACTTTCTATCCTGCCATTTGAGTGTGTAAAACTACTGAACTTGAAGTTTGGAGAGCTGAGAGTTGTAACCACACCTTGAACCCAGCTGGCTATGTGACTCTGGGTAATTCCTTCTCTTCTGTATTTGTTTCTTGTCTTGATCATAATGGAGAAACTTTCTTGGCAAAAGAATGAAAGAAGGTAAAGCACTGGTAGAAAGGTAGAATGACATAGAAGAGGATAATTTCACAGAAGTTCACAGAAAGAAAATCTGAGCCACAGGACCACAGTGACTTGTCACCCTTCATTTCCTTCCCTTATTGCTCCCCCACGAGGTCTCCAGCCACACTGCTTTTCTTTCTGTTCCTTCAATAGACCAGGCATTCCCCTACCTCTGGATCTTCTTACACTGTTTCCTCTGTCTGAACCCTACCTTACTCTTTCACACTTTATTGGCCTCACTCCTATTAGACCTTCTCGTAAGTCCCTACATACATCAGGCCCCTCTGGTGTATACCTCCACAGATGCCTCCCACCTCCTCAAATCACACAACAGTCATTCTTGTAATTATTTATTCAATATCTACCTTCCTTGGGAGACTGAACATCCATGATGTTAGGAACCAGTACTGTTTAGTCCTGGGCTGTGTCTTCAGAGCATAAGTACACAAACATTTTTTGAAGAACTGGTTTCTAAAAAGAGCACACACTATATGATTCTCTTCATACAAAATTCTGAAAAATTCAAACTAACTATAATGACAGAAAGCAGATCAGTGGTTGCCAGGGAACCTGGAAGGGATGGGGAGTGGGAGAAGAATAGATTTGAAAGGTGCAAAAGGAAACTCTTAGGAGTGATAGATATATTCACTGTTTTGATTGTGGCAATGGTTTCCTGGACATATATGTGTACCAAAACTCATCAAATTGTATATACTTTAAATATATACAGTTTTTTTGTATATCAAGTACAGATAAACTCAATAAAACTGTAAAAATATTAAAGCATAAAATAAATAATACTGTTATAGGAAAAAACATAGGAATGTTACAGAGAAAGCAAAAAGATCACCATAAAATATGTCTATTAGATTTGAATGTTTTCAAATCTAAGACAGAAAGAAAGAAAGGCAAGAAAGATATGTTTCCTTGGAGGATTTCTGATACATTCTGTTTCAACAAGCTGGAAGTATTTGGAGTCAGAACTCTTTCTGACAGGAATCTTTACTCAATAATACACCCTTTACCTCCTTAAGACCTCAGAGGCAAAGAGAAGGAATAGCTAATTCAAAATGACTGCATTTGTCATCACCTGTGCAATGTGGCTTATGGCCTTCAGAATGGACTGATGTCCCTGTTAAAACATACATGCACCAAATGATGATTGAAATATTGCCATTAATACACTATTGTCCTGCTTAAACCATTGGTTCTTGCTAAAAGATTAATCCATCTTGCCTTCCCTCCACTCTCTCCTCTCAAAAGTGCTGGGATTGTGCCTCAAGCTATTTGCATTTATTTACACTTGAGTTCCAGTGAAA
>CAUYQV010125885.1:0-30882 GCA_963574575.1 Galagoides demidoff
CGCCTGTGGTCCCAGCTACTTGGGAGGCAGAGGCAGGAGACTCGCTTGAGCCCAGGAGTTGGAGGTTGCTGTGAGCTGTGATGCCATGGCACTCTACCCAGGGGGACAGCTTGAGGCTCCGTCTCAAAAAAAAAAAAAAAAAAGAATGGCATCTTTAATGCCTTCCCTGACTCTTTCTTGTTAAGCATTTAGATCAGGGGTCCTCAAACTTTTTTAAAAGGGGGCCAGTTCACTGTCCCTCAGACCACTGGAGGGCCAGACTGCAGGCCCCGGACAAGTTGGCTGCTAAGCAGGACAGGTAGTGACGGCAAAAACAACTGGTGGGCTGGATAAATGTCCTTGATGGGCCACATGTGGCCTGCGGGCCTTAGTTTCAAGACACCTGATTTAGATCCTTCCTTCCTTTCTCTCCCAGTACATTTTCTTTCTTTTTTTTTTTTTTTTTTGGCTGAATTCAGGGAACTTTATTGATGTTACATGACAAGGTGGGGCTCCGTAGGCCCCTCTCATTCTTTAGGGGGTCTAGTGTGGAAACTGTGTCAAAGGGAGATTCTCAGTGAAGTGGGGGACTGAGTAGGCAGGGGCACCCAGTAGCTAAGGGCCTTTCTCTTCCTCTCGTGCTCTGGCTGGGGCTGGTGGTCTGGGGGTTCTTAGTCCTTGGAGGCCATGTGGGCCATAAGATCCACCACCCTGTTGCTGTAGCCAAATTCATTATCATACCAGGCAATGAGTTTGACAAAGTGGTCATTGAGGGCAATGCCAGCCCCTGCATCATAGGTAGAAGAATGGGTGTCACTGTTGAAGTCAGAGGAGACAACTTGGTGCTCAGTGTAACCCAGGATGCCCTTGAGGAGGCCCTCTGATGCCTGCTTCACCACCTTCTTGACATCATCATATTTGGCAGCCTTTTCCAGATGGCAGGTGAGATGCATGACTGACATATTGGCAGTGGGGACACGGAAGGCCATGCCAGTAAGTTTCCCATTCAGCTCAGGGATGACCTTGCCCACAGCCTTGGCTGTACCAACTGAGGCAAGGATGATGTTCTAGAGAGCCCCGTGACCATCACGCCACAACTTCCCAGAGGGGCCATCCAAAGTCTTCTGGGTGGCAGTGATGGCATGGACTGTGGTCATGAGTCCCTCCACAATGCCAAAGTTGTCAGAGATGATCTTAGCCAAGGGGGCTAAGCAACTGGTGGTATAGGAGGTATTGCTGACAATGCTGAGGCTGTTTTCGTACTTCTTGTAGTTCATACCCATCACAAACATGGGGGCATCAGCAGAAGGGGCAGAGATGATGACCTTTTGGCACCCCGCTATAGATGAGCCCCAGCCTTCTCCATAGTGGTGAAGACACCAATGGACTCCAAAACATACTCAGCACCTGCCTCACCCCATTTGATTTTGGTGGGATCTTGCTCCTAGAAGATGGTTATGGGATTTGCATTGATAACAAGCTTCCCATTCTCAGCCTTGACTGCCATGGAATTTGCCATGGGTGGAATCATACAGGAACACGTAGACCATGTAGTTGAAGTCAATGAAGGAGTTATTGATGGCGACAACTTCTACTTTGCCAGAGTTAAAAGAAGCCCTGGTGACCAGGCGCCCAATACGACCAAAGCAGTTTTATTCCGACCTTCACTTTCACCATGGTGCCTCAGGGATGTGGCTGGCGCTGCAATGGAAGAAGTGGCTGTCTGACGAACAGGAGGACCAGAGAGCCTCCCAGTACATTTTCTATGTACCTGTGTTGTAGCATTTGTGACACAGTCTTGAGTGTACTTGCTTATGAGCATCTCAGTAACCTGTGTGTGGGTTGTTCATGGACAGAGGCTATGACTTTCATATCTCTGCACCTCAGCCCATTTGCCCAATCTCTCCAGACGAGCAACTGTCTATTACTCCTAACAGGAGAACAAACTCTAATGGCAAAGGAAGCCTCAGGTTCAACTTCCCCTCTTGAAAATACTTCCAGATGCTCCTTGGACACTAACACCACAATAGCTATTTCTGACCTGAGTCCTACGACCCCTATGCCTAGAACAGTCTGTTCAATAGAGAGAGGAGAGTTTCCTTCCATTTAAAGTTCTTTGGAAAATGATTTCTGGGTGGCACCTGTGGCTCAGTGAGTAGGGTGCTGGCCCCATATACAGAAGATGGCAGGTTCAAACCTGGCCCTACCCAAACTGCGACCAAAAAAAAAGGGAAAATGATTTCTAAAATAGGCTGAGATTATAGGTAGGACTGGCAACTGCCAGATCCATCTCAGGAAGTAATTCATAAAATAATTCCAAGACCTTTTACACCTTTAAAAGCAACTGGGATGATTACTACAACAGCTTGTAGCTGGTCTTCTTGCCTTCCTTCCCTTGGGAAATTGCCCTGTACCCCACTACTTACAACAAGTTGCTTCACTAGGCAGAAATCTATAATGGCGTCTTGCTGTAAAACTGTATAGCATGATAATTAAGAGCAAAGACTCTGAAAATATATTTTCTGGGCCTGAATCTCAACTCCACCACTTATTAACCATGTGAGTTTGGGCAAATTAAAGTTCTATGACCCTCAGTTTTCTTATCTGTAAAAAAGTAAAATAATAGTATCTACCCTCATAGGATTGATATAAACATTAACTACACTAATACTAAATAAGCTACTAATAAGGATTAAATAAATTTAATGTTAAAAAAGCTAAGAATAGTGTCTGGTAAGAACTTAGTAAATTACATGTAAACATACTCAGGTTCCAAGTCCCTCTTTCAGTCATAGTCTGATCCATTTCACATTCCACAATCTACTAGTTCCCAATCCTTTTAACTTGTGACATTATCATTTATGATCCTTTGCCTCTACCCACAATACTAATAACACTATCTGCCTAGCTCCTCCCTTGGTCCTTGGTTCCAGATTCTCCCTCCACAACGCTACTCTCAGCTCCCCAGGAATTAAGCCCTTTAGCAGTGTCCCATAGGTGATACCATACCTAAGAGTACTACAGGATACCATCTTCTACTAAGCATTCTATTCTCTGTGCTCACTTCTACCTGCACTCAGGTTATTTTCATAATCCAAATGCCTACCTGAGCTTTTGCAGTATATAAACTTTTTTTTTTGAGATAGTGTCTTATTATGTCACCCTCGGTAGAGTGCCGTGGCGTCACAGCTTATAGCAGCCTCAAACTCTTGGGCTTAAGCAACTCTCTTGCCTCAGCTTCCCAAGCAGCTGGGACTATAGGCACCCACATGACACCTGGCTTTTTTGTTGTAGTTGTCACTGTTTAGTAGGCCTGGGCCAGGTTCAAACCCACCAGCCCCAGTGCAAGTGGTCGGTGCCCTAACCACTGAGTTACAGGCGCCGAGCCAGTATATAAACTTTAGTTATTTTTATTTATTTATTCTTTTTTTTTTTGAGACAATAGTCTCACTTTGTCACCCGCGGTAGTGTGCCATGGCATCACAGCTCACAGCAACCTCAAACTCCTGGGCTCAAGGAATTCTCTTGCCTCAGCCCCCCAAATATAGGTGGGTTGCCACAACACCAGGCTATTTTTAGAGATGAGGTCTCACTCTTGCTCAGCCTGCTCTTGAACCCATGAGCTCAGGCAATCTACTCGCTTTGGTCTCCCAAGTGCTAGGATTATAGGCGTTAGCTATGGCACCCGGCCTGCAGTATATAAACTTTAAACATAGCTTCAGGGACTAGTTCACCATTTCCAGAAGCCTACTAGACTACAGTGATTCATACAAATGTCTGCTTTCCCTTAACTATTAAAATCTTAATCTGTAATTTATATTCCAACAAACATATCATCTAGATTAAGTTCCATGAGGCAGTGTCTGGTTTTCCATTACTACATTCCCATTACGCTAAAACAGACTAGATCATAGTAAATGTTTAATGAATAGTCATTGGAATGCAATCAATCTAACTTATCCTCCTCTTTTTTTTTGAGACAGAGTCTCACTATGTCACTCTCAGTAGAGTGCCCTGGCATCACAGCTCACAGCAACCTCTAACTCTTAGACTTAAGCAATTCTCTTGCCTCAGCCTCCAAGTAACTGGGACTACAGGTGCCCACCACAATGCCCAGCTATTTTTTTGTTGCAGTTGTCACTGTTGTTTAGCAGGCCCAGGCCGGGTTTGAACCTGCCTGCCTCAGTGTATGCGGCCAGTGCCCTAACCACTGAGCTATGGGCACCAAGCCACCTCCTCATCTTTAAATGATAAAACCACTGTTCAGAAAGTATAAGTATCTCACTCAAAGATATAACAGGTTAACAGCAGAGTGAAGGCTGGAATCCCAAACTAGATAAGACTAAAACAGTGAATATAGTGAATGCAATCTCTACCACCACCTGCTTCTAGGCCAGTTGCAATTACCAAGGAACCAGGCAGACAGACACACAGTTCCTTGACTGAATTAAGAGTTATTTCCAGGCTCGGCACCTGTGGCTCAAGTGGCTAAGGCGCCAGCCCTGTACACCTAAGGTGGCGGGTTCAAATCCAGCCCGGACCCGCCAAACAACAATGACGGCTGCAACCAAAAAATGGCCGGGCGTTGTGGCAGCCGCCTGTAATCCCAGCTACTTAGGAGGCTG
The DNA here is from genome assembly GCA_963574575.1 of Galagoides demidoff. Lineage (NCBI taxonomy): Eukaryota > Metazoa > Chordata > Mammalia > Primates > Galagidae > Galagoides > Galagoides demidoff. The sequence continues at coordinate 4,605 of CAUYQV010125885.1, forward strand.
AGGCAGTAGACTCGCTTGAGCCCAGGAGTTGGAGGTTGCTGTGAGCTGTGATGCCACGGCACTCTACCCAGGGGGAAAGCTTGAGGCTCTGTCTCAAAAAAAAAAAAGAAGAGTTGTTTCCAAAAGGTAGGGCATTTGCTCCTCTTTCAGAAGCAGAAGGCTTAGGGCTGACTACAGATGCTCAGTTAGCTAAACCTCCTACCACTGAGTCTGGAACATAATCAGGAACTAAGGACTGGTAAATTAAATAAACCTCGAGCTTTCTGCAACATGAAAATAATCATATTATCAATCTCATAGGGCTGTAGAGAAGAATAAAATGAGATAGTCTATGTTGAACATTTAGGAAATTGCCTAACACATCAAAAGCTTTCATTAAGTGTCTCATTTCTTTCTGAAAAGAAGGGAAACCCTGAAGGCACCTTGCTAGACAAAGAATAGCTTTCCATACTACTTCTTCAAGCCACACTAACAGAAAAGCTGGGGGCCAAGTTGTGCTCATTTACCTGTGTTCCATGGAACATTGGTATCTTATGAAATGTTAGTGTTTTCTGAGGATAAAAAAAGATTCCATAACCAGAAAAATCTAGGAAACCCTGCATACCTTTTCCTTAGCATATTAAAGCCTCCTTGCTTTTCAAAGATCTTTTCATTGAGTAGTACTTCTTGTCACTTCATGTGATACTGATGTTCTGAAGAGAACTTATTTTAAAATGATGCACTGTACAAATATATAAAGGTACTGTTATTCCACAGTTACCCAGAATAAACAAGACTTTAACATAGTAGAGAATACTTGGACTACTAAAATTACATCACTTTCTCCATCACTATAAGCTTGGAGGAAAGGGAGAGGAATGGATCGGTTTCATAGGAGGCCAGCTTCCAGCCAGTCCAATGAAGAGATAGTAGGGGCCTTTATAGATATAACATTTCTACGGCTGACCAGAGATGACTTTAGGTAACCAAAGCCAGATTGGATTGTCACCAGATACAGTCACTTGACAGCTGTCCACCTGCAAAAAAATTAATTCAGTAGCTTTAACTCTGACAAAGTCTTAGGCCTAAAGGGAATAGTTTGAAATCACTTGAGTCAAAACTCCCACTTTATTGACAATAACAGGCATTAAGAGATTCTAGTTTCACTTGTCCCTTCTTGAGCTAGATGTCAGAGAACTACAGGTTAAAGAATGATAATTATAGGTCCAGTGCTTGTAGCTCAAGCGGCTAAGGTGCCAGTTACATACACCAGAGCTGGCAGGTTCGAACCCAGCCAGGCCTGCCATAGAACAATGACAACTATAACCAAGCCAAGCATTGTGGCAGGCGCCTATAGTCCCAGCTACTTGGGAGGCTGAGGCATGAGAATTGCTTAAACCCAGGAGTTGGAGGTTGCTGCGAGCAGTGATGCCATGGCACGCTACCCAGGGTGACAGCTTGAGGTTCTGTCTCAAAAAAAAAAAAAAAAAAAAAAAGAATGATAATTATAACAATTAATACTTAAGGAATGCTTATTACATGTTAAGCAATCTGCTAAATGTTCAAAGCAGATTATCTCATCTTAATCCTCATAGCCATATGAGATTGATTATATGATTATTTTCATGTTATAGGTAAGGAAGTAGGCTCAGAAAGATTAAATAACTTGCCTAAAGTATTATAGCTACCATATAGTATTATAGTGATGGGACTCAGACACACTGACCCCAGGGCACTTGCTCTGTATCACTAGACTAGCTGAGATACCACTCTTTCTGGGAAGCCTTCTCTGACAACTTCCCCTACCACCAATGATTAGGGGGCTCCTTAAGCGCTCACTGTCCCATCCCTCCATCTATCCCTATGCCCCCATTCCCTCTTTCATAGCAGTGAGCATCACCAAATTATGAGTTCCATGGGAGGCATAAATTACTGAATCTTATGCTCCTCTGTATCCCCCGTGCCTAGTGTTGCACCTAGAGCTCAATCAAGATGTTTTAGAATCAAAACACCAGGCACCGTGGCTCACACATGTAATCCTAGCACCCTGTTAGGCCGAGGAGGGCAGCTTGCTTGAGCTCAGGAGCTTGAGACTAGCCTGAGCAAGAGTGAGACCTCATCTGTAAAAATAGCCAGGCATCATGTAGGCACCTATAGTCCCAGCTACTCTGGAGGATGAGGTAAGGGGATCTCTTGAGCCCAAGAATTTAGGTGCTGTGAGTTATGATGCCAAGGGCAACAACAAAGTGAGACTTTGTCTCAAAAACAAAAAATAACATGTTTAGAATCAACTAACAAGGAATATAGTACAATGATAGAAAGACACAATAGACTTAGATCTGAATTCAAGTCTGACCTGAATTCACAGTTCTTAGCTCTGTGATCCTAAAACAATTAGCCACTCTGAGGGTCAGTTTCTCTATCATTAAAATAAGCTAAAAATTACTCAATTTTATTTACCATTCTCCTCCTTTTCCTTTGTCCTGCAAATACTGACAGAAAGACCATTAATCTGGGACTCCAGAGTCTAATTAGCTATAATCTAAAGCGCTTCCCCTTTTGGGGTTTCAATTTCCTTATCTACAACTCACAGGACTGTTGATTCAAAACAAATCAATAAATGCTTGAGTGACTAAAAAGTAATTCACAGATAGAAGGAATTTTTGTCATTCCACCCATCTGGCTTTTAAAATCAGCCTTGAACCACACTGAAAAGTGTCTTGAAGCTCAAGGAAGAAAACTAATCTCCAGAGATCCAAAAGCTATAAAGAGGAGTATTTGCACTGTCACTAGGAGAAGGAGCCAATCCCACCAAGGAGATGAGGTAACACACTGCCAACTGGCTTTTCTCCAGGAGTCCCTAGCTAATTAAGGCCTTGCTCCCCTGCCCTGTCTGCCTGTGACCCCTGCTAAGAACACCAAGTGCTCCACAGCAGCTCTTCTCTTAGCCAGAGTGACATAAGGTATTGCTGGTCAAGGATCAGCCAAAGCTACTGCTAAGAGTACACTTGGCCTTCCTTAGAACAGAACCCAAAACAAGAAGCCCTTTGCTCCTTGTCCTGAGATTATCCTAGGAATCAGCCCTAAACACAGCCGCCATAGTGAGTCTGGGACATGTTAGGTGTGATTCAATTGACCTGACCCCTGACCAGCCACACCTTTTACATAGATGAGGGAGCCCTCTTAGACTGTAGAATAAGAAGTAAGGAAAGAAACTAGCCCTCTCATGTTCAGCTAAAGATATCTAGTCTCCAACACTCTCAAGGCCACTTTTTAGGCTCTTTCTTCATCAAGCTACATAGGCCCCAGGGACTCAACTTCCTTTGCTCATAAGAGCAGATCTCCTGCTCCACCCCTTGGGGCTCCCTCCCCCAAACACTGGCTTTAGAGTAAGATAGTCCATCCATCTCCCCCTTCAAAAATTAAAGCATATGGGCCCCTTTGATTGTAAGACTTTAACTGTTGAGTTGGGAAAGAATGTGAGCCAAAAACAACAAATAAGAGGAAGTAAGAAAAGGTTTAAAACGTTTTACAAGTTTCAGTCACTGTCCCCACTTCACAGTTCCTGGTTCCTATCATAACTAGTTATTTCAGAGAATAACTACAATCCAATAGTTTGCAAAACTGATTTTTAAATAACAAAACTCACTTTTTCTTTTTTTTCTTTTCTTTTTTTTTTTTTTGAGATAGTCTCACTCTATCGCCCTCATAGAGTACCGTGGCATCACACAGCTCACAGCAATCTCCAACTCCTGGGCTTAAGAGATTCTCTTACCTCAGCCTCCCAATTATCTGGGACTACAGGCGTCCGCCACAACACCTACCTATTTTTTATTGCAGTTGTCATTGTTGTTTACCTGGCCTGGGCCGGGTTCAAACCCACCACCCTCAATGTATGTGGCTGGCATGGTAACCACTGTGTTATGGGCAGCGAACCGAAACTCTCTTTTTCAAATATAGTTCAAATTAAATATAATTAGGAGCCTCAGTATCTAATTAGGCCTCTAATAAAGTAAAGGATCAAGATAACAAATATCAAAATCTTTAGGCAAAAATCTTACAGGAAATGTTTTAAGAATCAGATCAAGTTGATAACACCTAACCCCAATCACTAATCTTCACAAGAAAATAGAAAATGAGATATGGTTGTATATAATCACAAAAAAAAAAAAAAAGAGAGAGAGAGAGAGAGAGACAGAAAGACAAGATAGGACAAGTAGAGACATTTTGGCAACATGTAACATTTAATAGATTAAAACGAGCCAGGTTCAAATAAGCCCACTCACTTACTACAAATTATTAAACACTTTCCTGTATAGTCATGCACAAAACAATGAAGTTTGGTCAACACATACCACATATACAATAGTGGTTCTATAAGATTTTAATGCCTCTTTTTTTTTTGAGGCAGTTTCACTTTGTCGCCCTCAGTAGAGTACCATGGTGTCATAGCTTACAGCAACCTCAAACTCTTTGACATCCTACTTGATAAATTTCTTTCCCCAAAATAAATCATGGAAAGGGCTATAGAATGGGAAAAATAAAGTCAAGATTAATATAATGTGTTTGTTATCTTTCAGGAAAAAATAAATGCAAAAAAGGGAAATTTAATTTTAATACTCTATTTTCACTTCAAGTATCCAAACACCTCAGACACAGCCTCCACTTCTTCAAATTCCCAATCACTCCTCAGCTACTCCAATTTGGCTTCCAATATAGTCCCTCTGCCCCAGAAAACTGTCCCTGTTAAAGGTCACTAGGAGCTCTTTGTCAATAAATCTACAGGCTTTTTAGTCCTAATCAAATTTCTCAAAAGCATTGAACAGTACTTGAGCACTTACTCTCTGAAATACCGAACTCTACTTTTTGCTTCTCTAACACCCTTCAAATTTTCTTCTCACTTCTGTGGTTGCTTCTTCTTAGATATCATTGCCAGTTTATACTTCATCTACCTTTTATTTACCACAGTTCTTCAGAACTTACTTCTAGGCCCTCTTCACTTCACTGTGCACTGCTGCTTAGGACCCAGGTACTAAGAAGTTTGTTTTTTTTCCTCTATCCCAGATTACAACTGTAGATCTGTGTATCTATCCAACTGCCTCCCAGACACGTCCACAACAATGTTTACCTCCAAAAATTGTTCTTCCTTCAATCTTCCCATGTCTCATTCTTATTCAGAAAAATGAAAGTCACTCTTGACACTCCACTTTTTCAGTGTCACAGACATTAAACCACAAAATCCAGATAATTCTGCCCTCACAAAGTTCTCAAAGCTATGTATTGCTCGCCTTCTCCATTGCCTCCACTTTTTTTTTTTTTAACTCTGATCTGGATTTCTGTACTACTGCAGGAGCTTCACGATCTGAGATCTTTTCTTGCCATTTCTATTTCCTAAAATCATTTCCTTCATTTATTATAGTTATCTACTTTTAAATGTAAATCTCATCATGCATCCCTCTTGCTTAAAATCCATTTACTTTCTAATCATCTTAAATCACCTACTTCTAGCCATAAGGACTTACACATCTTCCTTTACTTATCCAAATTAACTTCTACTTCTGTATAGCTTAAACTTCCCTGATTGCCAAATTGAGATACTGCCCTATTATCTCACAATATCTCAAAAATTAGTTATGTAATAAAGTATTTAGTCATACTTTAAAGAACTTGAAAAAACAGTACTTCATTTTATATGGAATCACAAAAAACCTCGAATAGCAAATACATTACTCAGAAATAAGAACAAATCAGGAGGTATCACATTATCAGACTTCAGCCTATACTATAAATCTGTAGTGATCAAAACAGCATGGTACTGGCACAAAAACAGAGCAGTAGATTTATGGAACAGAATAGAGAACCAAGAGATGAACCCAGCTACTTATCCTCATTTGATCTTCGACAAGCCTATCGAAATGGTGCTGGGTGAACTGGCTGGCAACCTATAGAAGACTGAAACTGGACCCCAGCCTTTCACCATTAACAAAAATTGATTCTCACTAGATAAAAGATTTAAACTTAAGACATGAAACTATAAAAATACTAGAAGAGAGTGCAGGGAAATCACTTGAAGAAATTGGCCTGGGAGAATATTTTATGAGGAGGATCCCCCAGGCAATTGAAGCAATACCAAAAATCCATTACTGTGGGATCTGATCAAACTAAAAAGCTTTTGCACAGCCAAGAGCACAGTAAGTAAAATAAACAGACAACCTTCAGAATGAGAGATTTTTGCAGGTTATGCTTCTGACAAAGGTCTGATAACTACAATTTACAGAGAACTCAAACTAATCAATAAGAAAAGAATAAATAACCCCATTTCTATGTGGCAAGAGACTTAACAAAAACTTGTCTGATGAAGACAGGCACATGGCCTACAAACAGGTGAAAAAATGCTCATCATCCTTAATCATCAGAGAAATGCAAATCAAAACCAATTTCAGATATCATCTAATTCCAGTAAGATTAGCCCACATCACAAAATCCCAAAACTACAGTTGTTGGCGTGGATGCAGAGAAAAGGGAACGCTTCTACACTGCTGGTTGGAATGCAAGCTAATATGACCTTTTTGGAAAGAAGTTTGGAGAACACTCAAGGAACTAAAAGTGGACCTATCATTAGATCCTATAATTCCTCTACTAGGTATATACCCAGATGATCAAAACTCATTTTACAACAAAAAGATTTGCACCAGAATGTTTATTGCAGCCCAATTCATTATAACCAAGACATAGAAACAGCCCAAGTGCCCATCGACACAAATTGTGGTATATGTATACCATGGAATACTATGCAGCCAAAAAAAATGGAGACTTCACATTTTTTATGTTTACCTGGATGGAGCTGGAACATATTCTTCTTAGTAAAGTATCTCAAGAATGGCGAAAAAAGCATCCAATGTACTCAATACTACTATGAAATCAATATATAACCACCTACACACTTATATGAATGGCAAAAGATAACTATAGTCCAGAAAGTAGAAGGGAAGAGGAGAGAGAGGGGAGGGGAGGGGAGGGGAGGGGGGATATGGGGAGAGGAAGGGCATTTGCTGGGGACCTCACCTAATGTGCATGATGCAATGGTACCTTTCAAAACTATTAAGAAATAAGTTTAATTGTAATGGATGTATTACTTAGTACAATGTAAACATTTCACATTGTATAATGAAGCAGTACCCTGAACCCATAAATGCATCAATGTACAAAATTATGATTTAATAAAAAATAATTTAAAAAAATAAATATTTAATATCAGTCTTCCTCACTAAACTATAAAAGTCTTGAGATGAGGGGTCTGTTTTGATTTTGTTCATCACCATATTCCCAGAGCAACAGATACTTTTCAAATCTGCTACACAGACTCTTGTTTATGAAAATATTTAATTAAAATAGAATTATCTTGAAATTTATTGTCATTGATAAATTAGCTTTAGAAAATAACTCATTTCCATTATTGTCCATTTTTATTTTCGCTTTAAAGTGTTGTGACCCTCAGGATCAATTATTTTCCAAGTAAACTTTATAACAAAAATTTGACTCAGTCACTTTTCATGGATCATATATTACTGATTATAACTTTTACCAATGAGTTCTTTTATAACCATAATTTCTACCATATGCAGTTCTGCAGAGTCAAATTTTATATACCTAAATATTTAAGATTGTAATAATACATCATTTAGTCAAGAAAATTTACCAGTTTTTAGGTAAATTGGTAGTTGCCATGTTATTTTTATTGCCTTATCAAGTTAATTATCTCAAAGTTTTGAGGTTTTTAGCATTAACAAAAAGATGAGAAGCTTTGAAAAGTTCTGAACTCCAAAAAGTTTTGCAGTGTGTAATTTTAGCCAATTTTAATTAATTTCCTTTTTGTATTATTCTACAAGTAGCAGGCACTGTGCATTAAATAAAAGACTGTCGATATCTTTCAGCATTTAAAAAATTTGTTCCTCTGATTTTTTTATTAATCAACCAAGAAAAAAATGTATTATAATTCCCCCTAAAATAGTTCAAGATTGACCCAAAGTGGGGGTAAAAAAGAATGTCTTCATCAAAATGGCTGGGAAAAACATCCTAGAATCAAATACCATGTGGTATCTCCAGGGTCTAAAAGAATGACTTATATTCAAGACCCTCCCTGCCAACTTCCCCCATTAGGAAAAATATGTGAACAAAAGGCAATAATCCTGAGAATCAGAAGTTACTTATAATTAATTTTGAAATACCATCAGATTCTGAGACTTAAATATACACTTTTCTTCTGCTGAACAACATGAACTATGATGCCAGGCAGGCTGGGTTTATTTAAGCTAGTCTACTTACTAGCTGTGACCCTGAACAAGCTACTGAACCCCTTTGTGCTGGTTTATGAATCTATAAAAAGAATGTTATTCATTCATTATAAAAATATTAACAATTACCTCACACACCTACTGTGAGCATAGACTAGCAAATGTATGTAAAATGGTCAGAACAATACTTGCCACATAGTAAGTGCCGCCTCAGTGCTTACTACCATCATCACCATTTTGTCCTCCCATTTTAAAAATTATGTAGGCCATAATACATAATCCCTAGCAGGGAAGGGAGAGAGTAAATTATTCTAAAAAGTAGAATCAAAAGCATTAGAAACATGGGATCATGAAACATAAACATAACCTCCTGTATCTAGACAACTGTTAGAGAACATATTGACTAACTTGCTATGTGCCAGAATAACCACTCCTAACAATTCTACTCTAATTCTAACTTTTTATTTCTAAACTGGGTTCTGATCTATTTCTCCCTTGGCCTTGTAATGTACTTGTCAGATCAATGCCCAGAACAGTCCATATAAACAAGAGACTTGAAGGCCTATTAGAAAGATTCACAAGGGGCTCAGCGCCCATAGCTCAGTGAGTAGGGTACTAGCCACATACACCGAGGCTGGCAGGTTAGAACCCGGCCCAGGCCTGCTAAACAACAACAACAAAAAGAAAATATTCAGGCATTGTGGCAGGGGTCTATAGTCCAAGATACTCAGGAGGCTGGGGCAAGAGAATCACTCAAGCCCAAGAGTTTGAGGTTGCTGTGAGCTGTGTCATCACAGCACTCTACTGAGGATGACACAGTGAAACTGTCTCAAAAAAAAAAAAAAAAGATTCCCAACGGAAGGATGCTTTAAACCATGCTTTGATAAAAGAGAAAGAAAATGCCACTTCATATTAAGTATTGTCATCTTAATGACTGAGTCCTAAGCATGGCCACTCCACAGTTGGATGACTTAAATGGATATCCTATAAATCCAGGCCTTTAATATTTTAACAATTCTAAATACACACATTGTTTTCAGTGGCACAAATAAAATTTGAAATGTACTATGCAATCAAATTCAACAAAGACTGTAAATACTCTTATAGACTGTATCTTCTGAGTTTTAAATTTACCAAAACCTACCAAAACTTTTAATATGTATTAAAATATAATAAAAATATAAATTTAAGATTGGGGATAGTTTTTATTACACTAAAAAAATACAAACATTAATATACAAATCCCTTCAAACTGATAATCATCCATAGTTTTTATCTAATAAGACTGTCAACCAAGCACAACTATCATTATGTTTAAAATAAACCTAAGAGATATTTCTTGGCATTAGAGATCATTTTCTTAATTATACTTTATAACCATAACTGCAACTATACGTTCCACCAAATTTCTTCAATACCTCAAAAGTCAGAGCATATATGCAGTAAATGTTCAAAATGGAAGAAAAAAAATCAATAAACTACAATATTCCCAGATATCTAAATTACTTGCCTACCATTCTGAATTCACTTAAATAACAGAAAAGTTACTCATCAATTTCAATTCTGACATTCCAGTCATTGAACATGCAAGCTTTATTTTTCAAAAAACTTATACACTGTTTATAGAGGTGTAAAATGATACAATCATTTTAGAAAAAAACCGGCAGTTTCTTAAAGCATATATGGTTCTCTAATCTAAGATTATGTCCACAAAACACTTGTACAAGAATAATCATAGAATCTTTATACATAGTAGCCAAAATCTGAAAATTGCACAGAAGTCAATCAAAACATAATAAACAAACCATGCTATATTTATGAGTATATAATGAAATACTACTCAACAACAAAAAGCAAGAAACTGATAGAGGATGGATGAACATACACATTAAAAACATTAAGATGGATGAAATAAACAGAAATAAAATGTGCATACTATATTCCAATTACGGTAGAATCTCTATAGTTGACCACCTCCGTATATTGACCAGACGTGTATCAGATGTACATATCAGTACAATAAGTCTAGTTCCTTAAGTTGACCCCTCCACATGTTGACCAGTTTGTTACAGTCCCTTGAGTAGTCAATTTATAGAGGTTCCACTATATATGAAGTTCTAGAACAGGTAAACTTTACCTATGATTTTTTTAAAAAGTAGAACAATGTTTGCTTGAGATGTTAGGAGATTGATTAGGAAGCGTCAGGAAAGAATTTTCTGAGTTAATGATAATGTTTCAAATCTTTTTTTTTCCCCTTTGAGATAGGGTCTCACTGAGTTGCCTGAGCTAGAATACACTGGCATCATCATAGCTCACTGCAACCTCAAACCTGGCTCAAGTGATCCTCCTGCCCCAACCTCCCAGGTAACTGGGACTACATGTGTACACCACCACACCCAGATAATTTTTCTATTTTTTTAATAGAGACAGGGTCTCAAACTCCTGGCCTCAAGTGATCCTCCTGCCTCAGCCTCCCATGGGGCTAGATCATACACATGTGACATCGTGCCAGTGTTCCAAATCTTAATATAGGATTGACCTACAAAAGTGTAGGATTTACTAAAACTCATCAAATGGTACATTCAAGATTTATATATGTCACTGTATACAGATTTTATCTAAAAAAACACTTATAGGCACAAATAAAACTTGAACTCTAGTTAATAATAATCATGCTGAAGTGTTTAGGGCATAAATTATTCTAACTAATTCCACAACTTACTTTAAAATAACAATTTGTCTTAAAAACTGAATTGCTAAATGGATAAATATGTGGTAAAGCAAATACAGTATAGTAAAATTCATTGCAAAATCTAGGTAGTAGGCATATGAATACTAAGCATAACATTCTTTCAACTTTTTCTGCATGTTTGAAAGTTTTCTTGATAAAATGTTAGAGAAAAAGATCTTTGTAACAGAGGTAACTTAATACATAATATTAAAACACAAAAGACCAACTGATGAGGTGGAATTCATTCATCTTAGTTAAGGAGTTTGAGCTGACCTAGGCAAATTTCTATTTTCTTTTTTTTTTTTGAGACAATGTCTCACTTTGTTGCCCTTGGTAGAGTGTTGTGGCCTCACAGCTCACAGCAACCTCCAGCTCTTGGGCTTAGGCGATTCTCTTGCCTCAGCCTCGAGTAGCTGGGACCATAGGTATCTACAACACCTGGCTGTTTTTCGTTGCAGTTTGGCCAGAGCGGGGTTTGACTCCGCCACCCTCGGTATATGGGGGCGGCACCCTACTCAATGAGCCACAGGCCCTGCCCCCAGATTACTATTTTCATTTATTCATTTATTTTGCTTTCTATTTACAAAACAATTCAAAACTAAAAAGAATATATGTTCAGGGCACTGGCCCCATATACCAAGGGTGGCAGGTTCAAACCTGGCCCTGGCCAAACTGCAAAAAAAAAAAAAAAAAAAGATTATATATATTATATATATATGTGTGTGTGTGTATATATATATATATATATATATATTCAGGGCGGTGCCTGTGGCTCAAAAGGGTAGGGTAACGACCCCATATTCCGGAGGTGGCGGGTTCAAACCCAGCCCTAGCCAAAAAACATAGATAGATAGATAGATAGATAGATATAGATATATAGATATATATATACACACACACTGAACAATTTCCCAAAATCATATACAAAAATTCAGACTCAGCATGATTCTACTGATGTTTAATTAACTTGCATATTTTAAGAACTTACTCTTTTGGCTCAGCGCCTATACCTCAAGCAGCTAAGACAATAGCAACATAAACTAGAGCTGGCAGGTTCGAATCCAGTCCAGGCCTGTCAAATAACAATGACAATTACAACCAAAAAATAGCCCGGCATTGGCTTGGCGCCTGTGGCTCAAGTGACTAAGGCGTCAGTCACATATACCTAAGGTGGCGGGTTCAAATCCAGCCTTGGCCCGCCAAAACAACAACCGCTGCAACCAAAAGATGGCCGGGTGTTGTGGTGGGCACCTGTGGTCCCAGCTACTTGGAAGGCTGAGGCAGGAGACTCGCTTGAGCCTAGGAGTTGGGAGGTTGCTGTGAGCTGTGATGCCACAACATTCTACCCAGGGGGATAGCTTGAGGCTCTATCTCAAAAAAAAAAAAAAAAAATTGCCCAGCATTTTGGTGGGCACCTGTAGTCCCAGCTACTTGGGAGGCTGAGGCAAGAGAATTGCTTAAGTCCAAGATTTTGAGGTTGCTGTGAGCTGAGCCACAGCCCTCTACCCTAGGCAACAGCTTGAGACTGTCTCAAAAAAAAAAAAAGTCATGGTATTTAGATATGGTACATTTGGCATTGATCATAACATGATCATCTAAATAAATTTATTTCAATTATGCTTCATCAAAAAATGTACCTCTGAAGTACTGAATTCTTATTTTATGGCAAACAAAAAGGTACACAAATCAGTACAATGTAGTATCTTGCATTTAAAAGAACACGTATGAGCAAAGCATTTAACCATCGTCTATAGTACATATTAAATACATTTATTACACTTTATTTAAATATGTCTACTGAAAATTTGACATTATTCTCAAAAAAAAGGCACATGGAAAATAAGTCATATTTCAAGCATTTTCACATAAGTAAAAATAGAACAGAGAGACTTCTTCAAAATGAAATAATACCAAGTTGATTTCTCATCATACAAAAAGAAAAGTACTTGATTTGACTATTTTAAGAAATCTGGCATTTGTTAGAAATGAGTTTCATTGACTTTTTTAGGATGATGTGATAAGTTGTAATACCTAACTTGCAACAACATATCCATTTAAATTCATATGGATAAGAGAATGATAGGAAGATGGTAAAAATAATCTATCCATTATCTGAAATACTAATGCATTGGACAAAATAATCTTTTGACTCAGTACATTTTTCAAATTTAATAATTTCTATAGAATCAAGTATATGTTTTAAAAATAAAATCACTCTTCTCTATGCTTTCCCAGCATTACATTTTATAGGTAAAGCTCATGGCCCTGAACAGTTCTATATGGTATATAGGAAATCTGGTGGCTTCAGTAGATAGACATTCCTCAGTATCCAACAGGGATTGGTGCCAAGACACACACCTTCACAGATACTCAAGTGCCTTATATAAAATGATGTACTATCTGCATGTAACCTATGCCCATCCTCCAATATAATTTAAATTATCTCTAGATTACTTATATACCTAATATAGTATAAATGTTATGTAAATGATTGTTATATTGCATTTTTTAAATCTGCATTGTTTTTACTGTTATATTTTTATTTAACGTCCCCCCTGTCAAATATTTTTAACCTTCAGTTAGTTGAGTCCTCAGATGTGGAACCTGCAGATAAAGGTCCAACCGTATACTCTGCTGGTACTAATAACAGCAGAATTTCCCCCATAAGGGAATGCCCCTAAGTGAAACTTGTCCTCAGCAAAAACTACTAATACTAGTTGGTAAGCAGTACTCAAACGCCAGTCTCAATACTAAAAATAAAAAAGGAGTAGAGGGTTACCTCTGAATTTCCCTAAGATACTCTGCAAGATAATAAACAGCCTCCAAGAACTTCTTTATACAAGAATTCTCATAAATTATATTATGCTAATCATACTTATATAGGGGAAGTGGTTTGACAATGGAGCAGAATTACATGAATTTAAACTTTTGCAAATTAAAATTAAACAAGATTGACTCAAAAAAAATTGGTACAATAAAGTCATTACAAGAAGTGTACTTCTGGTATTCAAAAAATATGTGAAAAAAGGGGTTGAAGAGAAAATGTAAAAATAGGTTTCTTATTCTACAAAGCCCCTAAATGCTAACGAATTGTATCACCTGTCACAATCAAAGAAACACCAATCTTGAACAATGCTGGAAAAAAATATGGTTATGCCAGATTATGTTAACGCTATTTTATGGGCAGCAAAGGAATGTTCAAGGGCCATTTTTTTTTAGAGACAGAGCCTCAAGCTGTCACCCTGGGTAGAGCCTGTGGCATCACAACTCACAGCAATCTCCAACTCCTGGGCTCAAGCAAGTTTCCTGCCTCCACCTCCCAAGTATCTGGGACCGCAGGCGCCTGCCACAACGCCTGGCTATTTTTTTGGTTGCAGCCATCATTGTTTGGCAGGCGGGGCTGGATTCAAACCTGCCACCTTAGGTGTATGTGGCTGGCGCCTTAGCCACTTGAGCCACAGGCGCCGAGCCTCAAGGGCCATTTTGTGTATAGATAATAAATTTACCTTCCACATTGAAGGTAAAAAAAAAAAAGAAGAAGAAAGTGCAAGACGCATGCTACACTTTTTGAGACACAGGTCTCTTTTCTAGAAACACCTCATGAAATTAAAGTTCCACAGAACACACTTGGGAAAATTCAAATTGAGCATGCAAAGTCAACATTCAGATTGTAAAGTCATTATCAAGTCTTTGTAGCATGCTGTAACTATAATATGAATTACATTCCATTCAGTAATTTGCTCTCAATAATTTCACAAAATCTTTGCAAAGATGTATTTACTGGAAGAATTATATTGTAAAAACAACTCAAATCAGAAATTACAAGATTCATTAGACTCAAGGAAAATTCATAGAATAAAGACATGATAAAAACTGTCAAAAAGATACATGTTGTATCAAGTTACATATTCAAGACACTTTTATAACAAAAAAATTTAACTCTAATGCCAGGTATAAAATGCCTTCTTTTAGAAGATAAGAAATCAACAAGCTAAAATAGTATCATAGAAGTTCATTTCATGTTTTTTTTCCTATAGCTATAACCTAAATTTCTGATTTAATTTCCTCTCACTACAATGCCTACCCCAACTGCCACTTTTTCTAAGTCACAGCTCTAATCGTATTATTCCCCTAATCCAAAGACTTCAATGTCTTCTCATTGTACACTCAGTTAAATCTGACTCCCTAAAAATTGTAATAATATTTAACATAATCCAAAATCTGATATAAACCACCAAACTAATATCCCTCACCTTCAACCTCTCTTCAACAAAAATTTTGAAGAATCTAGTATGATTTATGCCCCAAGCATTGTTCTAGTACTTGATTTCATCGGTTCTCAAATTTGAGCTTGCATCAGAACCTCTAGAGCAGTGGTTCTCAACCTTTCTAATGCCACGGCCCTTTAATACAGTTCCAAAGGGGTTGTGACCCACAGGTTGAGAACCACTGCTGCAAAGGGCTTATTAAAACAGACTGTCGGACCACACCCCCAGTGTTCCAAATTCAGTTGGAATGAGTTTACATTTCTAACAAGATCTCAAGTGATGCTGATGCAGCTGATCAAGACCGACACTTGAAGACCATTTGCTCTACTCCAAAGGCCAGAAACTAGAAGCCCAATGGCTCAGGAAGGCCCACTTGCATGTTGTCTGTATAGTATTTTTAAAGTATTAAGAATTATTTGCAAACATTTCAAAATCATAAAATTTCACATAAAAAATGCAGATTTCTGGCTTATCCTGCAAGTAAAAATTCTGCTAAAACTAAACAGCAGCTACACAGTTTAGCCCAGGGAGACATCCTCCCTAGTCCAAGTTAACATACCACAAATTGGCTCTATATTGTCACTTAAAATAACTAGTTTAGCATTTGTGCTTACACACTCTGATCCACTTTGTCCCATTCTCTAAGTTTATCAGCCACTCATTCTGATTTCAAACATCCCTTCTCCCTGTACTGCTGAAATTCTAATTACTCCATTCTAAAGGTTGGCTTAAAAATCCTTTCTCAAAACAAATACCAAAAACACAGCAAAAAATAGAAATCCTTAAATAATACACATATTAAAGATTTAACATAAATTCAATATGTGTTTTAAGAGTCAAGGTTTTATTTATTTCCACAAATATTAAAATAATATTTACAAAAAACAAAGACTATAGATTATATCATAAATTACAAACATGATTTCTTTGCTATTTTTATTTTAAACAAAATTATAATTTTGCTCATTCTGCTTTTTACTTCGAAAGAAATCTTTTTCAAAAGAAGACATTTATAATGAATTAAGACATAGGTTTAAATCAGACAGCCAAAATATAATAGCTTTAATAGAATACCTTATTTTGCCAGACAAAAAAGATAGAAGTAATTCAATTCCCCTGACCTTCATAAGCTAACAATCTTTAAAAGCAGTTTTAATGAAATAAATGTTTATCTAGAGAATATTTTAGTGGATTTTCACTTCTACAAATTAGCAGGGGGGGGTTTTGAGGGGGAGTTATACACAAAGAAAAACTGAGTGCCAGTCCTTACTTGTCACAAATAGCTTTATCTTAATTAAGTCATTGAGTTCTCCCTGACCTCAGTTTACCTCTAAATTGTAGAGATAGAAAAAAGTATTCTCCAAATATCTCTAAAATCCCAAAAATTATTCCTTCAACAGATGAAAGCATAAAAAACAATGTCATACAGATAAGCTTCCTATTATTAGGTTATATTAGGTTAGGATAGTTTCTAAATTAAACTGACTAAACAATCTTAACTACAGCTTTTAGTTCTAACTAAAAACGTTCAAGACTCAGAACTTTAAAATACACATATACATGTTTTTATACCTATTTGTATACAGTTTAATGATCAAAATAAAATATCTTTTGTAAGTCCAACAACTAAATTTCTTAGAAGAAAAATGAGAGAAAACAATGAAAACTATAACCATGGCAACTAATCAGTAAATTTTAATGTCTCAAAAGAAAATTAAATAATTAGAAAATCACGTCAAAAAAGTTTTTCCATTATAGAGACTAATACTTTTCAAGGATATATATCCTGTACTTTCAAGGATATATATCCTTTTCAGAATATTCCCAAATTAAAGAAATTTGGCCAAAATTTAAATTATCAAATTACAAAATTGAAAAAAATTTTATAGACTATTATATTCAGGTAGATCATGCCGTAAGCAAATTGCTTTCAGCTTCTCCACTTCTATTTTTGCTCTTAGTAGCTCTTCCTCTAGCTGCTGCCTTCTTTTCAATCCGTCCCTCTTCTCCTGAACATATAATCCAAAGTTTTTTTGGTTTTCTAAAATTATCTGATGCTCCTCTTTCAACATTTGCAGGATCTGAGGATCATACCCTAATAGTGACCTAAAATGTTCTCCACTCTCATGCCGAAAAATACCATCTCTCCTTGGAATAGAAGATGGAGACGATGTCATTCTCATATCAACAGAAGAAAGTGAAGGTGATAAGGATGTTTCCATAACATGTACTAAGTCATGTTCTTCTCTTTGCTCTAAAGTATCACTCTGTTGAGAATTTAAAACCAGTGGAAGAGGTGGTTTAATGTCTTCTTCTTGCTTCACCTCCACTGTAATAGCAACAGGATGGTGATCCAACATTACCTGTAGTGAACTGGTACCAGCCTGTGCCTCTGCATCCAAGTTTGCACTATAGCACACAAAGAAGCATTATAAAATGTAAATCAAATGAAGACAAGAATATATTTATAGCACAATTTCCCACTTAATATACATTAAATTATAAAGCTTTAAACCCATAAAGAAAAATCATGAAATAAAAAAGATTTTAACGTTTAGAATAACAAATTAAAGTTACCAAAATTGTGATTGCAATAATATAGACACACTAGGTCTCTCCTAGCACCCCACATCCTTAACTTTAAAATTGGGCTTTCTTTTTCTTGAGACAGGGTCTTACTCTTGCCAAGGCTGGAGTACAATGGTGTGATCATAGTTCACTACAGCCTCAATCTCCTGGGCTCAAGTAAACCTCCTACCTTGGTCTCCTAAAGTGCCAGAATTACAGGCATGAGCCACCATGTAGGCCACACTTGGGCTTTTAAAAGGGGAGGAAACTACAAATATTATACAAAGTCAGTAAAGAAAATAAAAAAGAAAAGCCATTTATAAAGCTCTCAAAGAGGAAACAATTGCTCTTGCTTCACAAATGGTGCAAAGAGCCATTTAATACATTCTCAGCCTTGTTAACAGTCAGTCATACCTTAGCCCTAGAACTCCTGCTTCCGCTCTCCTGGACTGATCTAAAAAAACCACGAAGTCACAGTTCTTCTAGGACGACAGTGGAAGACCATCTATGAGAGGTTGTGATTTCTGCATTTGTCCAAATAAAAAACAGATTTTGTTTGGCTTTGTGATATGCCTAACTATAAAGGATTATCCTAACTATCATACTTCAGATGCGATGGCATTCCCTCTTTACACCTATCCTGAACCACATAACTCAGTTGTTCTCTGAAAGTCTTTCAACCATTGGTCAGATAAAGTTTAGAAAACCAGGGATTTTTCTCTACCACTATATATCCAGTACCTAGCATAATACTGTACTGTAAACATATAAAGTAGATACAGTTGCTCATCATATGCTGAATGATTGAACAAATGAGGCTCGGTGCCTGTGGCTCAAGTGGCTAAGGTGCCAGCCACATACACCTAAGGTGGCGGGTTCAAACCCAGCCCGGGCCCACCAAACAACAATGATGGCTGCAACCAAAAAGAAAAAAATAGCCAGGTGTTGTGGTGGGTGCCTGTGGTCCCACCTACTTGGGAAGCGGAGGCAGGAGACTCGCTTGAGCCCAGGAGTTAGAGGTTGCTGTGAGCTGTGATGTCACAGTACTCTACCCAGGGGGACAATTTGAGGCTCTGTCTCAAAAATAAAAAAAAAGAACAAATGAATTAATTTTTTCATTTTTTTTAAATGTTTTTAAATGACATAGATATACTGAAGATTTATTAAATTACACATAAGTTCCATAAAATATAGATTCTTCATAAGGGCAACTACAATTTTAGCATAATTTAACTTTGAAATAATATTTGATATGACATTATAAATGTAACGTACCCGAAAATTTTATTTAAAAAATAATTCCATGTAAGCTGGGCATAGCATAGTGGCTCACACCTGTAATCCCAGCACTTTGGTAGGCTGAGGCAGGTAAACGGGGGAGCTCAGGGGTTCGAGACCAGCCAAAGCAAGAGTGAGACCCCATCTCTACTAAAAATAGAAAAACTAGCCAGACACCTTGGCAGATGCCTATAGTCCCAGCTACTTAGGAGGTTGAGGCAAGAAGATCTCTTGAGCCCAAGAGTTTGAGGTTGTCATGAGCTATGATGCCATGTCACTCTACCCAGGGTGAAAGCATAAGATTCTGTCTCAGAAAAATGGATAGGATAGAATAGAATAGAATAATTAATTTTATGTATACTATGAAGCTACTTTTTAAAAATAATTTCATGTATTACATGAAGAATATATAACCTTGTTTCTTGAGTATCTTAATTATGCTTAAATTTTAGAGGGGAAAGAGATTATTGGAACATTAATGGTAGTATTTGACATTATTTAGGGGATAGTTTACAAATGATAAGTAACATAGTTTAAAAAATACATTCCATACATAATGATTAAAACACCAGCAAGTTAAGTTCAAGTGGAACATATGGGAAAAAAATTGAATTTCTTCATATATCACTTAACCAATGGCATAAAATTATAGATATTTATCATAGAGATAAAGCAAAACTCATACATATATTGTATATAATGAAAAACTTATTTAAAGATTACATAAATTCCTTCACTTTTGTTTTTGTCCTTTTTTGTCATTTTATGATTTCCAAAAACAAAACAATGGATTATAAATGTAATTCAAATTAGCAAGATCTGTTTCTGTTAATATCTCTGCTAAAACCTGGAATGGGAAAGGTAAAACTACATATGAAAATTAAGCTTTTAAAATATACATAATTACTATTCCAAATTAGTATGTGTAACAGAATGCAAACATAAACATTATATTTCCAAGTAAATTTAAAATATGTCTTACACCTGAACTATTCCATTCCATTTTAGTTAAAACATTTTAAGTAAGGCATAATAAAGTTTAAAAAAAAAAAGCCTTGACTCAGCGCCTGTAGCTCAGCAGCTAGGATGCAAGCCACATACGCCAAGGGTGGCGAGTTTGAATCCAGCCTGGACCTGCTCAACAACAATGACAACAACAACCAAAAAATAGCCAGCTTTACTGCAGGTGCCTGTAGTCCCAGCTACTTGAGAGGCTGAGGCAAGAGAAGCACTTAAGCCCAAGAGTTTGAGGTTGCTGTGAGCTGTGACACCACAGCACTCTACCAAGTGCAACATAGTGAGACTTTGTCTCAAAAAAAAAAGCCTTAGAGAAAAATCACAAAAATGATCAAGAGAAGGACTTTTAAAATTTGAGTCTGACCTTTGAGGATCAAATAGTTTACAAAAACACAAAGTATATCTTCTTAGCTTTGGCCTTGCCAAGAAAGAAAAAAAAATTACACACACAAAGTATAATCTGGTATTAGGGAAAGGCAAAAATACATAAATCAATGTGAGTTGTAGAAATAAATATCCTTACAAAATAGGTGTATATTTTTAAATATTTAAATAATACAAACAGTAATATTTTCCTTATTAAGAAGAGTTTGTTGAGGGTGGCGCCTGTGGCTCAGTGGGTAGGATGCCAGCCACATATAGCAAGGGTGGCAGGTTCAAACCTGGCCCCAGACAAACTGCAACAAAAAAATAGCTGGGCATTGTGGTGGGCACCTGTAGTCCCAGCTACTTCAGGGGCTGAGGCAAGAGAATCGCCTAAGCCCAGGAGTTGGAGGTTGCTGTGAGCTGTGTGACATCATGGCACTCTACTGAGGGCAATAAAGTGAGACTGTCTTAAAAAAAAAAAAAAGATTATGATAATTATAAACTTTTGAGATAATTATTAAGACTCAAGATGTCATTCAAATAAATAGAAGCACATTAAATATATAAATATGTTAAACTAAAATATAGAAAATGTCAGCATAGACACACTAACATAGGAATTTAAATGGCACGTTTCTAGCATTCTTTCTTTTAAAATCGAAAAAACTGGTATGATTTTCAAAGTAGGTATGGAAAGGCATAAATCAATTAACTCATTTTTATTAGGAAAATGTTGGTATCCCAAAGACTTTGTGTATGTGTATGTTATATGTACATGCATACAAATGGTAAAAATGCAAACATTTGTTTATTTGTATATTGCTTCTCCTCTATATTCACTGTATTTTTAAAATATGCAACTAAAATTATAGTTTCTATGTGTAGTTTTAAAATTATAAAAAACTACATTTAATACCTAAAAGGTATAGTCTTATACCTATAAAGCAAAAAAACATTTTTCTCTATAGTTCAGAAGGGAGAAAATTCTGAAAAAGTATCACAACAGATAACAATTTTACAATGGAGCTTCTATGGCCATCCAGCACACTGGGATTTCATCATTTGTCATTACAGTGAACATTTTAACTAGTGGCCCCAAGAATTAATCCACTGTGTATCCATGTCCTGGATTCCGACTGGTAATATTTTTTTCTATGCTAACAAGTAGAAATAAACAGTATATGGCAAGAAGAGAGGCTCAAAATTTTTTTCCTAGTAAATTACCAAAATAAGAGATATTCTTGGCTAAAAATTTTTTGCCCTGCTTCTCTCCAAATTTCAAAGGGATTTTACAGATAATCAATAATATGTTTATATATCCACCAATAGAAAAGTACATACACTGTATAAAAGCTTTGTTTAAAAGCCTCTTAACAAGAAGTTTATAATTTGCTTAAATTACCCTAAATGGTTCAGAAGAAGAATGTAGCTGCCATTTTTACCTTTTGCCAAGGACTATAATTTGAATTTGTAGCAAGATAATTGTTTTAGATTATTTAGATTCCCAGGGAAATAGTAATACAGAGCACAAATTTAACCAAAAAATTGTTTCTGACCATAAAAGAAACCAGTTGCTCTACAGGTTTATTAAAATTCAGAGTTTCATATCCTTGCAAAGCAGTAAGAGAAAGCTTACTCTTTTCTGTGTGGCTCAAGATCAAAGTGAAACTAGAGCATTATTTAAAAAAAAAAAAAAACATAAACTTTTAATTTTATTAAAAATTCTGAATCCTTAACTAAACATTAATCCCCTTTAGCTGTGCTCAACTTATTTCAAATCTTCCAGAAAAAATTTAAACTGTTTTCATATACACAGTCATGTCATTAATAAGTTTACTCATTGATTTCTGTTCTATTTGTTAGTTCAATGCATGCTCAGTAAGTGTAGACAGAGACAACAGAGTGCAGACACTGACAATTCATTAAAAACCAAAGGTTCCATTTCTCTGCAAACTGCTAACTTTATAAAATTTTATATAACATTAAAAATGCCAATGAGATGTAATCTTAAATTTAAAAAAAGTACCTCTCGAAAGCAAATTAAATGACTTAATTTTAAGGCTTAAAAAGTTTATGAAGTGATGTCACAAATTTCATGCCTCCTTAACCTTTACTTTTAGAAACTAAGGGGGAGGGGGAGGGGAAGACAGTTTTAAAAAAGTAGCTTAAATGCAGCAGAAAATTCCTTATAACCTCACCTTTTTTTTTTAAGAATGCAAAACAAAGACACTATTCATTGCCCCCCCTTGTGAGGATGCTTACCATGCATATCTCTATCACAACTAAGCCAAAACTCAATAGATAGGAGGCGCCATAATTTTCCACAACAAAATAAAATAAAGCTTACCTTTGTATGTGGTTCCTGTCTCTTACCAGGCAAAAACTGGAAATCTGGGGTATCATCTCCATAACTTTCTTGGTTGGCTCAGAAATATTGCTTTTAAAATCTGATTGGGTCTCTTTTTGCTGCAATAGCTCCTGTTTGGCATATTCTTTGAGCCTTTTGTAAAGGGTGCGTAGGCCCTGCGCTGTTCGAGAAGGGCGGTCTACTCCAATTGCATTATAGTTAACTGCTATGATATCCCAACATCTATTCTTTTCCACTATTACTGAATGTTTATTGGTATGTTCTTCGAGAATTTTCACATATGGCTTCACAAGCTTTAGCAAATCAAGCTTTTCAGATAAGGTAAAATTGGAAGATCTAGCCTTTCCTACCATTGTTCTTTTCAAATTAAGTAGGCAGTTTCTGAAACCACCATGCAGCCTTCAGCTCTGCCCAGCTCTTTTCACAAACAGAAAAAGATCAGGCTTAACTAGGCTAGCCTCATTTAGGCCCACGCCTACAGGGGAGGGTTTATTAAAATTCCTCCAGCTTAAGCTGACGCAGGTTCAGGAAATCTGCTTAAGCCAAGCCTGACCTACATAAAGCTTCACACTGAAGAAGACAGGAAGGCACAAGCAAAACATACTTGTATATAAAGGAAACAGCTCGAGATAGGATTTAATACACAAAGGTCTATAGATAAACATGGAACACAGCTAAAAATTAGCTAATTGTGAAAATATTGAATTCCCACACATGTATGCCTAGCTGAGAGACTGAAACTGCAGTGCAGTATACTTTAATAAAAACAAAAGAGGAACTGTTCTGTGCTATTTGTTTACAAATCTAGTAGATAGAAAACTAAAATATATGGGTGGTGAATATAATAATTCCTAACAGAGCCCTTCATCACAGTTTCTGAGCTGAGTATTCTCCCTTACAAAATCTGCATAATGCTGGTCCTGCTGTCAATCAGGAATTGCATATCCTCTAGCTAGTTAGGTTACACCCAGGCTCAGACTCCACAGTAAAGCTAAGCTTCTCCTTCATATTACGATCTACATTACTCCCTGCATATTTTTTTCAGTTATTTAAAAAGAAATTTTTGAACACGAAATCAAAAAAGCAGATAAAAATTATATTTTTAAAGCAATAGATTATTCTAGCTGTAATGCATGTGACTATGCTAGCCTGCTTTATCATGTACAAAAAAATCACTATTCATGGAGAGAAACAGCATAATCATGTCTTAAGACTCCACACAACAAAATCACATTTGCTATTATAATAGAGCAAGATTTTTTATTTAGCTATGTTCACACAGTTCAGACTAGTCTAGCCATTTTCAAGACCACCAGTTTCGGTACTTACAATGCATTTTCTAATCCCAGTATGAAAATATATGATAAATAATAACATAAGCAAGCAAGCCTATTTTCTTATGATATACATTTCTCCAGATAGGAGAATGAATTATAACATACACAAACAGAGTTCAATTCAATCGAACAATTACTGAACACCTAGAAAAATGTCCCCAAGACCTGTGCAAGACCCAAGAAAATCAAAGGTGAATCTACATACAACCTCTTTTTAGGGAACTGTAGTGCCCACAGATATGCTATAAATTCTCAATAGCCTTGTTTTTTATTCTTTAAACAAAAGTACACAAATGAAACTTACTGAATTCTCACTATGAGTCTAACAACCAAACTGTGTGACTGAGGCAAGGATCCCAAACAATAGAGGTTATAAGTCAGCTTTAGGGGGTGTCCAAGAAAAACCCAAACCATAGATGCTTCTGCAACTGTTTTTCCAAAGAGGTTTTCTGGAGGTTTAGTATGTATACATTTCCTCAAACAGGAACAAGGTAGGAGGAGGGACAGACTGACAGTAAGGTAAATGACTACATTCTTTAGTTAGTGCCCAGGAAATCTACATTCTATACCAGATAAGGTGAATGTTTGAAAAGAAAAGGAAGAATCATTTATGCAGGCAGCCTCTGGGTAGGTGGAATTATGATTCACCTCCTCTGTGTCCTGGACCTGGGAAGATAAGCTTGCAATTATCAGTGTGACATCTAACAGATTTTAATTTTAGGAGCCAGACCTATACTGCAGACTTAAAGTTACTATTGGCCTGTCCTTACTATGGAAGGTCAGCAGAGAATTTATTTATTAATGATCTGTGAGGGCAGACTGCCATAAATGCAAGAGGTCTTTTACCTTTCCTTGGGGATCTGACTAATGAATGTTAGCAATGGCTATTCATTTGGAAAAGGATGTTACATGGCTCAGCCTGGAGGCTTGACTTTCCCTTTTGCATAAGGAGTTTAGGGGTCTTGAGATTTTTTATTTTTCTTTACAAAGTAGACAATGTGCTAGAAACTTTAATGTATAATCTGTCAGACAAAAAGCAAAAGATTGTCAAGCCTTCTATGGAATGCTAGGTACTGTATGCCATACCCTATTCTAATTCTATATTAGTCCTACCCTTTCATTATTTTTTTAGTAGTTTTACAGTAAACTGGAGAAAATAGAAATGCAAATGATCTTGTCTATAAACAAGCAAATTAAAAATTGACCAGCCCCCAAAACAACTGGACCACAGATATTCTAAGTCTTTCTAGCTTTTTCTGAGCTTTTAAAACATTCAAAGAATGTTCAAGGAAAGAAAGAACACAGGATATATATCAATACTTTATTTAGATATTATTTTTCATAACAAATAAAAGAAATTAAATATTCCAACTTGAGCAAGAGCGAGACCCCACCTCAAAAAAATAGCTGGGTGTTGTGGTGGGTGCCTGTAGTCCACCAAAACAGACAGTGGTTGGGAGTCTAAGGCAAGAGGATGAGGTTGCTGTGAGCTATGACGATAGGGCACTCTATCAAGGGTGACAAGGTAAGACTGTCTCAAAAAAAAAAAAAGAAAGAAAGAAAGAAAGAAAGAAAAAAGAAAAAAATGAAATGAGAGCCGTGCCTGTGGCTCAGCAGATAGAGCACTGGCCCCATATACCAAGGGTAGCATGATTGAACCCAGCCAAACTGCAACAAAAAAATAGCCAGGCGCTGTGGGAGGCACCTATAGTCCCAGCTACTTGGGAGGCTGTGGCAGAGAATCACCTAAGCCCAGGAATTGGAGTTTGCTGTGAACTGTGACGTCATAGCACTCTACCGAGGGCGATAAAGTAAGACTCCATCTCTAAAAAAAGGGAAATGAAATACTAAAAAAAAATGAAAGCACACTCAATCTCACTATCAGGGATATGCACGTATACAGTAAAAAAGATTTTCATTTATAGATTGACAAATTTTTTTTTTTTTTTTGAGACGGAGCCTCAAGCTATCCCCCTGGGTAGAGTGCCATGGCATCACAGCTCATAGCAACCTCCAACTCCTGGGCTCAAGCGAGTCTCCTGCCTCAGCCTCCCAAGTAGCTGGGACTACAG
>CAUYQV010125887.1:0-30905 GCA_963574575.1 Galagoides demidoff
TGTTTCTTTATCTCTTGGAAGTGTTACTTTCTTCTTGAAATCATTTCTTTCCTTATGTTCTGGGACACCACCTTCTCTCCTTGTTTCTCTCATGTTTTAGCCTCTGTCTGTATCACCAAATCATCTTTTCTAAAATATGAAAGTATTGTTGAAAACTCTGTAGGCAGTCCCTTCCATCTCTTCAACTGCTACGTATAGATGACAAAAAAATATAAATTATTTTGTCTAACTTAACATTCTGTGAATGCCAGATCCAAGTATATTCAACTAAGTTACTCAACTTAGATGCCCATGAGTACTACAAACCCAACATCTGTTCTCTAACTGAGCAGCACCAACATCTGCCTACTTCTTAGGCTAGAAAACTAAGAATCAACCTCCAAACCTCTCCCTTATCATCTACTTATCACCAATTAATCATCAAAACTGGATGCTTTTACCTTGCAAATGCTGTCAAATGCATCCATGATTTCATTTCCACATTTAAGACAAGCTACTACCGTCTCAGCCACTGGTTTCCTTGCATCTAAACCTTACCGACATCCATCCTGCAGCTAAGAGATTTATTTAAAACACAAATATGATGATGATACTTCCCTGCTTAAAACTTTTCCTTAGCTCTTCCTTGTACTTAGCAGGAAACCTTTAATCTTTAGTGTGTGTGACCATCCAGGTCCTGCCTCCCATCATGAGTCTCACTGGGGACTCTGTTGCCCTATTCTCCAGCCACTGGCCTTCCTTCAGTTCTTAAACAGTGCCTTTTTCCACCTGGAGGCATTTAGCCATGATAATTCTTCCATGTAGAAGACTACTCTCTTTCCCACCCTATTCCTCTCTTTCCCACTCTTTCACACCCTATGATTACTTGATTTTTACTTATCCTTTAGATTTCAGAATAAATCACTTTTTCACATAAAATTTTCTTTATCCCACCACCCTCCCAGATCCCAAGCCCTATTAATCTATTTCTCTTTCAGGGTATTTGCCACATTTGCAATTAAATGTTCTTTGGTGTAGTGATATGATTTGTTAATTGTCTTTATTGCCTGACAGAATATCGGTTGTGCATATCTTATTTACTGCTTCACTCCTAGATTTAGCCTTGCACAAAGTAAGTACTCAATAAATATTTGTCAAATGGATAAATAAACTCCAACGGCTACCAGTGCTATAATAACCCTGATCAAGCAAACTGTAGTAAAAATCAATAGTTTCAATTATAGCCATATCATTAAAAACAACCCCATAGATTTAGGAAATAAAATTTATGTTCTTTACAAACTATTGCTGGCTTTTTTTCATATATAATGACAAATGTGATTCCTTAAGGCACTCTGCAAGACCAGAGGCTGGTATGTAACATCTATTATTACATTTAAAATTTGTTTTTAAAAAATGTGTTGCTTCTAAGAAATCAAAACTTCACCAAAGTGAGGAATAACACTGGAATAAAAAGGAAAATAAAATTCCATAAGAATACTGCAAAACCTGTTAACATGGACTAAATAGGGAAAAGTATAATAATATTACAAGTTCTCATGTATAAAAAATGTTCTAGGTAGGATACATTCAAGATGGAAAACAGCTGCCAATTTGTGATAAGTTTTTAACCTATAAAATTTGCAGATAAAAAGTGACTGATCGAGTCTTTGTGATTAAAACAATTTCAATAAGTTGCACTGATAAGTAATTTAAATAAATAATGTATCTACATCTCTGGTCTTATTCCTTAACTTCTGTTCTGTCTCTATGAAAGGCAACACCATCCATGTGTTGTTCAAACTCCAAACCTTGATCTCCTCTTCAATTCTCTACCACAATAAAACACCTGCAAGCATTGCCGGTTCTACTTTCAAAACATACCACAATTATTTCCCTCCTTTTCACCTCCTCTATCACCTTTTCTAATCCAGGCCACCAATATCTGCACCTGGACTATTGCAACAGCTTTCCAGCTGGTCTCACTGGTTATACTTCTGTTCTCTCCATCACACCCTACCCCATAGTTCATCTACTACAACACTGCAGCTAAGAAGTTATTTTTCATACAAGTCTGAGCATGTCATTCCCCTATTTGAAACAGGTCTAAAATTCTCGCAAGCCTCCTTACATGACCTGGCCTCTGTCTAATTTTTCCAAGGGAGATTCCTCTGACTTGTCTGCTACATTACATTGATTTTCTTTTTATTCCCAGCTCATTCCCACTCAGGGCCCCTCCACTTTTAATTCTTCTGTTTGAAATACGTCCTTTTAGATCATTCCATGGTTCTTTCTTTAACGAATCTCAGGTTAACTATCACCCTATCCATACCCCTTGCCCCCAAGGCTAACTACCTAAATTAATCCCTAACCAATCTCTAGTACATCGTTCTATTTCATTTTCTTTCTGTTACTTTTTATTACTTGAAATTACCTTCACTATTTCTGTAGTTACCCACTTATTCTATGTCTTCCCTCCTAGAATATGAATCCTCTGAGCACAGGAGCTTGTTAAGTTTGTTTATCATTTACTTTACACTAAGCTTAGAAAAGTGCTTGGTACACAGTAGGTGCTCACTAAATATCTATGACATGAGTGAATACATTTGATAAAAACAAAAACAGCAGCTCAAAATAAAAATAACGATCATATAATTAAGATTCAAAAGAACTATCAAATGAATTTGTATCAAGTGGTTTCATATTATACACAGAAACGGTATGGTGGGGGTTATCGCGTGTTAGAGATCTCAAACATCATCATGAAAACACCGTAATTCACTAAGCTAGTTTACCTCTACATTATGTACGAATAAAAAGATTGGGTAAAAAGCCTTTTTTAAAATATAAAGTCTTTTAATATGAGGAATTTTAACTAAATCTACAGCATGAATAGGGAGGGAAGCCACAAATCCTATCTTCAGTGAAAGTCAAATGGTACCTTTAGGATTGAATCAGAAGCATTTGAAGAAATACTTTGATCTAAAGGTCAATTTTAAAAATGAATACACATTGTTAAGGCATAGCAAATCTATCTAAAGCTCAGGAAAACAAAATGACTTGGTTTCTCAAGGGCCAATGAATCATCCTGTAGCTGAACACAAGCTACGTGTTTATACCTAAGGCTTTCCATCTCCAAGGACCTATCACCTATTGCAGGCACTGGACATTTGGAAGTGGTAAGTCTAGAACCCTCCAACCCTTCCAAATGCCCAAACAAATTCAAATCAGTGCTCTTATTTGCAGCGATCTTATTTGTTCTTGTGTTGCCAACTAGCTAGTCACACAGTTAATGAGAACAATTCAAATCCATGCCGCAGGGAAAGCTTAAATTACTACACCTCCTACACTTCTCTCAGGAATAGTTAAGGCCAGAGCAGTTGCGAATGCCAAGGGTCTACTCACTGTATATGATTCATGAACCGCTTCCAGGAGAGAATAAACTATCTTGAACATCAGTTAAGATTTTTTAAAAGAAAACTAAGAAGTGATTTACTCCACTGGAGCTATTTACTAAAATACTACCGAGCATGAATATAACCACTGAGTTACTTACAGTAGCAAACAAAAATAGCAGTGGGTGCTTTAGCTTCCTGTTAGTTGATTGCCTTTGTTATGCAACACTGTCTGGAAAAATCTGACTACAATTCTAACTGCAAACCACAGTAATCATGCCAATATGTGAGCTATCTGCCTATCTAATTATGAAAAAAAGAAGGCAATTTCACAGTGGAAGAATTGTTCTAATTCAAGAAACAAGTCATATTAACTTATTAGTCTGACATATAGCAGATAGCTAAAAAACTTTAATTTGAAAGATAATTATTTTTAGCTGATTAATATGCTTCAAATTAAATTCACTGCTTTTAATGGGCCCATCAACTTGACAACCTGGGAAATTAATAAATTTCGCATGCCGTAATCCTAGAAAATTTATACAGCTGAGCTACGCATCATTACAAGGATTACCTTCACAGTAGGCATTATCCTCGCGAAGAGCCCTAAAACCATCTCGACAGCTACAAACAGCCCTGTCATTCAGGTTTCTGCAGACAGAATTCTCCATGCAGTTATGTCTTTCAGAACAAAAGTCATAACCTGGGGGGAAAAAAAGAAATTTATTAGGGTAAATGAAACTATTACAAAGCAAATAAACTTTGTCTATTTAATAATTTCTTTAATTTTGAACATATATTTTTCTAAATGATTTTTTTAAAATCAGTGTCTTCACCAATGTTGAGAGAAGAACCACATGCTCTAAGTACAAAACTTTCTTCTTTATGTTTAACTCAGTTAATTTATATTTTACGTTAATTCCATGTCTTCTTTCATTTTTGACTTTATAAGAGCTATCTAGTTCCTTAATATTCTAATTATAGTCCTCCATATAAAACAAAGAAAGAAACTTGGAGTCTAAAAAGATGATTTCCAACATAGAAGGCAATACTGTGAAGGTTCTCTAAAAACTAGAGGGTCAACGTTATCACTACGTGTGAGTAATAGAACCAGGCCAGATGAAACGTGGCTATTGTGTACTTAAGGCATGAAATAGCTCAGCTTCCTTTAAGAAAGGGTTTTTTTCCCTAAATGTGTTAAAAATGAATATTATACATTTTAATCTAATTTTCTCTAGACATCTACAAGGCAAAGTATGTCCACTCAATAGAAGGAGGAAATTTTCATGAATTACAGCGATTTCACAGATTCGACAGTCTTCATGAAAGGAAAGAAAAATGGTACATTTTATAAACAGTGATACCAATCATGGGCAATTTCTCAGGCTCTCTTTCTCCTGTCTGCACCCCTTGTTCAAAGATCATCTAAGATGCTGAAATGAAAAGGCTGAACACTGGAATCCATATTTAATGGAAATTTCATGATTATATATCATTCAAATAATTTTTAAATTGCTTGATGCATAAGTTATCTATTTAGACTTATGTTGTCTAAAGGATTACTATTTCAACCCACATAAAATAGAAAAAAGGACTAGAAGAACATATTTAATGTAGTTTAGAATAATTCCATCTACTTACAGCCAAGAAAATACACACTTGAGGAAAACCATAAAGATGGAAGTTCTAAATTGGTTCATCTTATTTGTAATCAAATTGGTGCTTATTCTGATTGGCTGGTGCCCAAACTGACTTGAATGTCATTTCAGAATTAGAACATATCCACCCACTTACTGCAACCGTGATGTATAGTAAAATATCACTGTCACACTCAAACAAGCCTCAATAAGTGTAATGTTCCAAAAATGCAATCATGCCACTAAAAAGGAGTATAAAAATCAAATTAATCAGTGATTTCTATACAAATAAAACAGAGCATAAGTATATTCAGAACAGAAAAAAATGCTCCTTTACAACATTTAAATCATTTGGCAACTTAACTTTTCTTGACAAGATTCTTCACAATCTAAATTCTCCATCATTAAGGCTAAACATTTAGAAGTAAAGTTCTTGAGAATAGGAAAAGTTAAAAATGCTATCTCCTAGGGTCTTCTTATTTCCTTCTTTACGCAGCCAAATTGAGACTATATTTCTTAAAAAGCATTCCACTGTCTTCTTAGAATGCCTGAGGGAGAACCATTTCAGCTACAATCCCATCTTCACAATTTATCCCAATAGCTCAGCACATCATCAAACTGAAATAAAACGGCTTCAAAAATCACTACATGTTTATTCTAAATTAAAGCAAACCTACCAAAAAAGTAGCCCATGCAAATGAATGTGTAGGCGATGATATGTTGGTTTCATAATAGTATTGAGTACATTGGAAGGAGGGGCGAAGAAGGAGAGGAGCAGGGAGGGAGGAGGGTATTTGGTGGGACTTCACCTATCGTGCACAATGCAAGGGTACATTTCAAAACTACTAAGAGTAGAGTATAAATGTCTCACAGCAACAAGTAAGTGAGATGATGGCTCTGTTAACCAGTTTGATTTCAGCATTCCACATTGTATATCAAATCAGCACATTGTTCCCCATAATTGTATGCAGTTATGACTAATAAAAAAAAAGTACTTTTGAAACAGCAATGCATTATAAGGAAGTTTTTCTAGTAAAGGACCATAAGAGCTTAAAAAAAAAAAAAGCCCACTCCTTAAGATACAGAGAATCAGAAAATTAAGGGATCACATTTGAATACAGTGCTAAATTTGTATATAATTTTACTTGTCCTGTTTCAAGCAATTATTAGAGAGCTGTGGCTAAGAATAGACCCTGTTTCTGATGCATTATTATTTTTTCTTTTATGGGTTATGCTTCTTAAAATTATCTTTCAACTTTTCACTTTGCATAATTTTTTCTTCTCCTCTGTTTAAGACTAAGCCCAATATTATCTAGTTACACGATACGTCACCTCTATTACAACCCAGTTTCTGCTCTGCCTCATGGCGAACGCTCTCATCTCAGCATTAAGCTCGCATGCACACTCCAGGTAGTGTTTTATTGCTGCAAGAATTTTCTAACAAATAGATAATAATGTGATCCTACTTTAATGTTTTGGGTAAAAGTTAAGAAGTACTCTACTTTTTTGTTGTTGCTTTTTTTTGTTTTGTTTTTTTTGAGACACAGTCTTACTCTGTCACCCTGGGGAGAGTGCAGTGGTGTCATCGTAACTCACAGCAACCTCAGATTCTTGGGCTTAAGCGATCCTCTTGCCTCGGCCTCCTAAGTAGCTCTACTTTTGATAAGATAGGGCTTTTAAAAATTAATCCAAAGACTTGAAAACTACCAACTTCAGTCAATCAAATTCTAATTTACCATAAACAATATCAGCTATCTTGATTTACTCTTTGAACAAAACATTGACTGAGTCTACTAGTGATATGATAAAATGCCAGGGTCAAAAGATTAACTACTAATGAGTAGAAAGTTCAGCCTCAGTTAAGGTAGGTTGTTTCTAGTCCAGAGAGAACAGTATCAGAAAATTACAACATGGGTGCGCACCACAGAACTATTCTTTCCATAGCTGCATTTCTATTCTTAAGTCCTCGGGTTTGCAGGTTGGCAGCCCTGAGTTTTTATCTGACCTCTGCTGCTACTCGTTGTGTAAATTACTACCTATACATTAATTACCTTTTCTAAGCCTTCAGTTTTTCTCACCTATAAAATTAGTATAATAAGTACTTGGTAAAAATGTGAGGTTCAAATACAATATGTAAAAGCTTATGCTATACTTACTGGGAAAGTATATGTTAACTAAAGCTATTAGAGTATTAAGAATAAGCTAAAATCAAGTCGATTGAGATCCTTAAGACAGAAGAAAATTCAAATATCTGCTACAGACAGATGATGATGAACCAATTACCTAATACAACCTAACCTTTCCTTCAGTTCTTTCTTTGGCTTCAACCTCAAAGATGCCATTCTCTTTTTTTGTTCTCTATTCCTTTACACATTTACCTAAAGTTCTGTGTTTTTCTATCGTGACCTTTCTATACAATATAAATATGCATGTCTCTATAACTGCCAACATAGGGCAGGCTGGCTTCCAAAGATTACGAGTGAGAATAGTATGCATAATGGTAACACATAATTACCAACAGAAAGCATAGAATACTTTCTTGGTGAGTATTTATTGATTTTGCCTAGCAGCATCCATTCCCAGTTTTTGCAGGAAAAAAATAATAATAACCTCGTTATATTTTGGAAGAGCCATTCATCCCTACTGGTAGCCCTGGTGCTTTTATAGGAAAATGGACGCTGCCCTTCCACAGAATACAGCCACACCCACCAGCGCAGCCCACTGGGCTGGACACAAGGATTTCTTCAGGTCAGGGCACAGGATCTGCTTCAAGCTAATGAAGACCACTGAACCTCAATGCTGGGATTTTTATTCAACTTACCAGGATACTGAATTTTTCTTACCCCTCCTTGAATAAATAGCATAGTGATGTGAGTATAAGAATGTCAAGTGTATGTCTGAGAACAGAATCTGAAAATAAAACTATCTCTAAGGAGAAAAACTGAGAGATGTTCCTAGGCAAAGGAAGAGGATTTGAGAGCTGAATCAAGCTCCACCTGAAGCCGATTTACCCTCCACTTATTGGACCTATATATTCCATTTTTCATTTGTACCAGTAGAATTGGGTGCCCTGTCACCTGCATCAACAGAATACTAACTTATTTAGGTGTTGGTAGCAAGATAATGGATTATCCTACTGTTTTCCAAAGTACAGTTCGTGTACGTGGATGAGCATAAAAAGAAAATACTAACAGCAATCGATTTCTTTTAATGCATATAAGAAATCCACGAATCTAGCAAAGAACTTTAGTATTTTATGAATACCACTGCTTAGGAACGAAATTAAATTTTTAAACAACTGAGTAGACTCACAGTAGGTATTTTAAAACGTAACTAAATAATGTTACTAGTAACAAATAGATGGCAAGAATCACGAAGGTGGCCATTGAATAATACAGGAAACTGTGGATTATTCCGAAGTGGGAGATGACAGCAATCTGGGCCGGCTCAGTGTCCTGCACGTGGAGGCCCCAGTTACTCGTAACTATAGTGTGTGATGCAGTAACTAATAAATTAAACTGGGACATCCAGGGAACAAGGCTTGATGATGATCTTGCAGGCAAAGGGGGTGCCAAAGGAGAGGGGGAACAGAAGGGACGGCAGATACAAAAGCTGCCCACATTATTTCTGTATCTTTCTGAGTCAGAGTCTCACTGCATCACTGGGTCTCTGTGGTCTTGTAATTTGTTTTAAAGCTTTCTTGAAAGGGGCCTTTAAATTTGAAAAGAGAGAGAAAGTTCTCCTGCCACTTTTCTCCTGACTCGCTGTGATAGAAGACAGCCAGATTCAGGGCACCTCGCACACTGGCCTGGTGGGATTTGATTTGGAGCCTTATTTCAGTGCACAGCTTGGTTTCTGACCACTGGCTGAACCTCCGTGGAAAGGGCATCCCTTCTAGCTCATGTTTCCCCCTCAGGGAATATTTACTAACTATTGTCCAACAATGTACTCCTTCCGATGTGAACACAGCGTCTTCAGCACTAGGCAGACAGGGCTGGAAATCGGAGGCCAATTTTATTATAAGTAACTTTGTTATCACATATATGTAGTTGACTTAACATTAAAGGCCTTTTTAAAATAGTTTCAAAATATTATGGGAGAACGAATATTTTAGGTTACACGAATCGATTTTATAATGCTTCTGCCTATCATTCAAATACTGTTCATTATACCTATTAGGTAGGTTTTTACCCCTTCCTCTTCCCTGTCCGCCCACTTGATTTCCACTGAGTTTAGCCCTCTGTGCACACGTCTGCTCATCAGTTAGTTCCTATTTAATAGCGAGTATGTGCAGTATTTGTTTTTTCATATTTGAGATACTTCACTTAAGATAACAGTCTGCAATTCCATCCAAATTGCAGCAAAAGCTATTAATTCACCTTTTTATGACTGATTAGTAATCCATGATATACAAATAAACTTATACCAAATTTTATTAATCTATTCATGAATTAGTGGGTTCCTTGGGTTGATTCTACATCTTTGCAATTGTAAATTGTGCTTTAACAAACATTTGAATACAAATGTCTTGTTGATAAAACCATTTATTTTCCTTTGGGCAGATACATAACAGTGAGATTGCTGGATGGACTAGAAGGTCTACTTTTAGTTCCTTGGGGAATCCTGTGACTTTTCCCATAAGGGCTGTACTGATTTTCAGTTCTACCAACAGTGTATAAACGTTCCTTTCTGCATCCTTGCAGCATCTACTATTGTGGGACTTTTTAATTTTTAGTTTGAAAAACAGAGAATGTCAAAAAAAAACTTATTTGTTTATTCCCTACATTTGAAAACACAAACTGGTGAAACAATTGATGCAATCTTTATTATAAATGGCACTAAATGTTTCAAGGCCCGGTTTGTCTGATTCTACTTTGAGGATCATCTAAGCCCGTGGACCACGGTTATGGCTCCTTTTCTACTTGAGATGAACAAACATTCCCCCCAAAGTTTAAAATGTTCCTTCTGGCTTTGTAATGTATATACATACAGCTTTTGATTGGCTGATTCAAATCACTGAGAAAGGGCAGCTAGAACCTCTATGCAGGCTGCCTTCTTTGCAAATTTCTTAAAATCAACTCTTGAGACTAATTCATGCTTGTGTATGAAGGCTCTAAGCTCCATACAGCTTCTGCTACTTCATCTCACAAGCTAGACTCAGAGGAGCCACTGGACCTGTCAGGAGCAAAAGCAGCAGCAGTAGCCCCAGGAGGTAGGACCTCAGTAACTCGAGGCTTGTCAATGACCTAGGCCCTCTGGTTCCCTTTTTCCACACTGCCAACAATCCACGCTTGGTGACCTTCTCCATAAGGAGAAGATTTGATTTTAGAACAAAAGCGAGCCGCTTGTTCTCTTGGAAGACAAATTAGTAATCCCCCGGAAATTTCATCTGACATTCCTTGAAGGAGCCCAAACCTCCACTGGCCTTGCTGATGGCAGCCTTCTTGGCAATGATTGGCAGATTAGGAAGGACAAAGGACACTTCATTTCTTTGTTCTTTTGCGAGTTTCTGAGAGTGTCCTAGAATGCCAAAGCCTGTGCTGTCTGCAGCTGGTGGGCATTAAATGTGTGCATCAATCCAGCAGCACTTCTGTGGGGGGCAGCCATGTCCAACCCGGCTTCCTCATAGGCCAGCTCTACCCCTTCTCTGGAGACCACCATCTTTACTTTATTCCGCCTTTCAGGAATATCTAGCCATTGGTGGGCACTGACAGCAACCTGGGTTCCTAACACAGGCACGTCCCAACACCAGCACTGTCAGGCATTATGAACTCATTGGGCTGACACGCCACAGAGGCGGCACCACCAGCCATACTCCGAGGGCTGACACCGTCTGTCCACAGTCACCGCAGTCCCTCCTCCTTCAGCAAAGCCCCTGATCACAAGTGGGGTTATCTTTTCCCTACTCTGGCTGACACTGGGTAACATTCACATGTTGTCACGTTCAGTAATGCACATGGTAAACATCACTCAGCACGCTGGCACAAGCTAGTGGCCCCAGTGACAACGATCTTCCACCCTGGGGTAAAAGAAGCCCATGGTCTGCACCAGGGACAGGCCCCACACCTCAGGAGATGGCACAGGAGTCAATCCCGATGCCCGGCTGAAGTGTTGGGACAGCCCGCGTCTGGCAGGCTGGCTCGGCTGCCTCTTCCTGGCCTCCCACCAGGCCCGGCTCAGCGGGTGCCGCAAGTCCGGGGTCAGTCAGTGGGACCTAACAGCCTCAGCCTTCCATGCCAGACCAGCCTGTCAGGGGCTGGGCAGCTCGGTAGTTGGAGAAGCCCCAGTCCAGAGACAAGCCGGCTGGGCCGGAGGAACTGTCGGCTGCAGCCACCGCCTCGCCTCTCCGCAGGTGCCCACAGCAAGGCTTCGCCATCGCGCACAGCAGACTCACTCCGTGATGCCTGCCTGGCCTCCTTCTATTAGGACTCTTCTAAGAAGAAATGGATGGTGCCTAAGTTCCTCTTGGTAGCTTAATGGCTTTTTCTCAGCTTTTTGTTCAAACCTGTCCTACCCAACCTTGACTAACTTGTATGCTATTCACCTCTCTAAGCTCTGAGGAGGCCTTGGATACTTCATAGATTAAAGATGGCCACAAATTTTTAATACTACTTCTATATGTGGTGAAGGCTATTTCCCTTCCCCTTGGATCTGGGTTCACCTGTAACTGCCGTGATCAGTGGAATATGCCAGAAGGGATGCTGTGCCAGTTCCAGACCTAGTCTTTCAAACCCCGAGCCACCATTTGGGAATTCCACCTACTGTCCTGCTAGAGAAACCTGGGGAGAAGCCTTAAGAACACAGAGAGGGAGGGGGTCCAGCTCTGTCTAGCCCTCCCTACCAAGCCCTGCACTGAGACCACCTGGAACCTTCAAGCACAGCCCAGCTTCCACCTGCACTGCACAGAGTGATCCCAGCCCACACCACGTGGAGCAGAAGAACCACCTAGCCGGGTCCTGTTTGGATTCCTGACCATAATACTGAGATATATAATAAAAAGGTTGTTGTTTCTAAGCCACTGACTTTTGTAGTAGCTGGTTATGCAGCAATAGTGTGGTCCTGTTTACCATCAGCATCACCTAGGAGTTTTTTAGAAATTCAGACTCTTGAGCCCATCCCCAGATCTACTAAATCAGAATTTGTATTTTAATAAGCCCCCTAACTTAGTCGTATACACATTTAAGTTTGAGAAGCACTGGAACAGCCTGCCATGTTTGGCTGCCTTTAAAGATGACATGAAGGCTATGTTAACCGGTTTGATGAAAATATTTCAGATTGTATATAGAACCAGCACACTGTATCCCATGACTGCATTAATGTACACAGCTATTATTTAATAAAAGAAAGAAAGAAAAAAAATTTTTTTAAATACTCTAGTAGGACTGCATGCTAGGAGTCCCAAATCAATGCCTGAAATGAGCAGTCTTGATTCATACCAGATTCTACACAAGCTCTGTGTAAGGCACTGCTCAGCCATTGTGAGGGTGAAAATGCTAATGCTCCTTTGATCCTCGTTCTTTTTAAAAGTGTTTCCTATTTCCTCAGAGCTACCCTTGAAA
The DNA here is from genome assembly GCA_963574575.1 of Galagoides demidoff. Taxonomy (NCBI): domain Eukaryota; kingdom Metazoa; phylum Chordata; class Mammalia; order Primates; family Galagidae; genus Galagoides; species Galagoides demidoff. The sequence continues at coordinate 12,571 of CAUYQV010125887.1, forward strand.
ACTCCTTGAAGGGCAGATCAAGTCTAAAACAACTTTGTAATTCCCAAAGAGCATCTCACAGAACTGAGATTTTAAAACTCTTAATTAAATGGATCAAAAAAGAACTTAAGAGAAACAAAAACAAACCAAGTCGACCTGCAAAAACTGGGAATGGATGATCTGATGCCTACTTGTAATGGAGTAGGTTACTAGGAAACAAAATGCTCTGTGTTTTATAGAAGTTTCTTTGTCTTACTTTTTCTATTTAAGCTTTGTTTTTATATCAGCATAGAAGCCATTATTCAAATAAGGCTATTGGAGCAGTATCTGTGTATCAATTACAAGCACCAATGACATCCCATGTGCCATAGTAGGCATTAAGGATATAGAGATAATGCAAAGAACCAGCCCTTCAAGGGCTAAGGAAGACTCTCCTTCAAGATCTAATGCATGAGATGGATTCACAAGTATATGATTTCAATATAATACAGGAGGGTGGATGTAATTCATGATTGGCAAGGATCTAAAGAATTCCTTATAATCTATGCTTTAGCTTAATATTTGAATTTATAATAATATACCAAGTATAAGAAACTTTTGTGGTAGGAACTCACTGCCTTCTGAGGTTGGCCCATTGCATTTCTCAATAGCTTGAGTTTTGGAAATTTTCTTATTGAAGTCCCTTCTACTTACTGGGTCTAGACCTATTATCTCAGAGGCAACACAGAACAAACAATGCCTATGTGCTGGCCTCTCTCTCATCTCAGGAGTCAAAAGCCTGTGAGTGAAGGAGAGTGGAACTAAGAAGATGGACTTGAAGTAGACATGATAGAAAGTATGCTAGGTCAATTACGAAAAGAAATTGGGGGAGGAAATAAGGTCTGGATTCATGTCTCTTATAGATTAATATCTAGCACATTTTCTGGTACATAGGGGAACTCAAAAAAAAAAGCAACAGTGGTGTCAATAAAATAATCAACTCAGTACCACTGTATAACTATTCTTCAGCAAAGTTGTATGGACTCAGAACTGGCACCCAGAGACAGTCAGCTTTAAAGATCCAGAATTGAGACAGGTACAAGATACCGTACAGAAATGCACAGCAGTGTCTTGGTTTAAATTAAATTCAGTAAGTACTTTATGACTACCAACTGTGTGTCAAATTAAGAAAGCATTTGGGGAAATAGTCTTTGGAAATAACTTGTTTATAAAAATTACTACTTCGTTATAATGTACTAGCCTCCTAGAATGATTCCTGCACTTTAATCTCACTTTACACCAAAGTCTTACCTTTACAAACTTTGCAACAGCTATGAGACAAGGTAATCTGATGAGACTCAGGACAATCCAAAGCTGGACAGCCAGGACTTTCAACAAGTTTCATGGTTTGGTCCTGTTAGACAACAGAAAAGAATGATTCAAAATGTGTAATTAGGACTTATGAAGAAGTTTCAGATGCAGCATTTGAAAAGGCTCTCCTAATACCAGAGTGAAACTTTCATCCTAGGGATCTCTGCACAGGTCACTGGCTCACTCCCGAAATGACACTAAATTCCAAGCAGAAAGCCTTTAGAGTAGACAACACTGGCACCAGAGCACACCACACTGCAGCCAGGCCTATACTTTGCCAAACATCTGGGTAATTCTAAAACATTTTGCTAGTTTTACAACACATGTGCAAATCCAGATGACAACTACAGCAAAGATACCGGTTGAATTAAATTAAGAGCTCACTGTAGGAAAAATAGGAAATAAAAACTGAGCTTTTTACATATGCTTATTTCAAAGTTTTCTTATAAAGTTTTGACATAAAGTGATTCTTGCAGATGATTCTGATAAGGAAACTGGAGTTCTCCCACAAAACTTAAAAAAAAAAATAAGGTCAGGATTCACGTCTCTTACAAATTGATATCTAGCACATTTTCTGGTACATAGGGGCACTCAAAAGTTTTTCTTGAATGAATCAACATAAAATCATTATAGTTTTAGCAACCAAGATAGATTAAATCCTTCTTGAGGAGAAACAAAAATACAAAATACTTTTCTGATAACCGTAGTAGCCCTGTACTCCACTAGGAGCAAAAATATGGATTCTATATTGTCAGTCTCTGCTATTTCCAGGACAAGGGTCATTGACCATGTTATATTACGCTTACAAGGATGTAAGTACTAAAATAACTCTTGGAACCTCCAGGCTTCCATCTTAACAACTGCTCAATAGCTTAGATTTTTAGATATCACGTCTGTAAGCACTGTTTTCATAGAAGAAGTACAAATGTCAGTGTCTGCCTTTTCCTGGCTTATTTATGTAAAAGACTTTGTCCAAATCAGAATCTCTTGTCAGGAAAGTGGCAAGAGATAGGATACAGTGGAGTCAAGTACTATTTTTCCTTTAGTTTGACAGTAATATCAATTCCAGTAACCTTATTTTCAAAATCACAGTGTTTTCTGTATTACTATTAAAGTCACAGACCCTCCCCCCAGGAAATATTTTCAAAGCCACAAAACTGACAATGAATGAACAGGGACTAGAATTGACAGTCCGGAAAGTGAGAGCTGTCAATTATGTAGTCGTAAATACAAGAGCAGAGGGGCCTGAAAAGGAAGGAAATAAGGGAAGTTTTTAATGTCAAGAACTTAGTCAGAACTAAGGATGTTCTGATAGAGCTGTGACGTCCAATCAATAGCCACTAGCTACATGGGGCTCTTGAATACGGTATTTGCAAAATACACACAAGATTTTTGATACTTAGTATGACAAAAGAATGTAAAACATTTCATTGATGATTTTTAATTGATTACATGTTGAAATGATAATATTTTAGAAATGTGGGGTTAAATAGACAAGATTTAACCCAACAAAAATTGTTTGTGGCTGGCATTATATTTCTATTGTAAATTTAGCGTTAGAAGGCAAGAATTGGTAGCTTTTGTTTGAGTAAATAAAAGGAAACATCTGTTCACTCATCTAATATTTACTGAGCAGCAGTAGTGTAGCCTCTATATAGATCTTCACCTGAACTTATTTAAAATCGAATAATTTATAGCAACTTTAAAATCAAACAGGCACCTACACCCATACATTTCTAAACCACGATCACCAGTGTTAAGGGACACATTCTAGTCAAATGAAAAGAATACACAGGCACAGAAATAGAAAAACTTCAAATGCTGTCAAGGTTTTTAAATTTAGAGCTAATATTTATTTCAAAGTTAGAGATTATCACTAGACACCAGCTTACAAAAATTCTCACAGTCGTAAGTCACTTTTCTGAGTTCCTTTTCTCATTTTGGAGTTCCTAGCTCTCACTCTCTTCCAATCCTTTTATCTGTAGTGGGACCTACTCCACTCAAAACAGCATTGGTGTAGGGGTATGATAGAGGACAATCCATCTTGAATACAGGCTGAGCAATTCCCTTTAATATTCCTGTGCTTCAGTTCTCTTATCTATAAGATAATAACCTAATCATAGGAACGCTGATTTAAGATCCAAGAAAGCACCTAGAAGACTTTACAATGGACACGAAAGAATCAGAGCTTACAGGCTCTAGAATCAAAACTGTCAGTCTTGCTTCGTAGCATCCCCTCCTTACTTATTCGCAAGAATTCCCAAATTAAGATGCATAAAATAGACAGCAGCTTCTTTCCAATACATCTTGCCAAAATTCTTAGGATTTCCCTTTCCCCCAGTTCCCAATAATCATATAGAGGCTCACAGAGTATTGGTGGTCCCAGCAGAGTATATCGCTATCTTAATTTTCTACACAATCTATATGGACTAAATTTTCCCCTAAACCTATACACAGGAAGCATTTAAAGCAGAAAATTAGGGCTCAAGAATAAATGAAACCCTAAAGCATAAACTTTATATGTGGACAGTATGGCATAAAATAGAACATTAGGGTCAAGAAATATAACATTCTAATTTATAAAGGAAAAATATGGAAATTGTTCAAAACATGTTTAGTTTTTCAATTATTAAGTCAAGTAAGCGGAATAAAAGTGAATCACACATTTGCTTCAGAAACAGACTTCAAGAGACCATAATAAGTACGTTTTTAAGAATTTCCCTTTAAATAATTTAAAATATTCCTCTCAAAGGGATTAAGGTCAACATTAGTGTCAACCCCACCCAACAGTTAATTTTTATTAAGTAATTTTTATGTTTTGTTTTTCATTGAACGGAATGATAGATCTAACATGGTTCAAAATCATAAGTGACGACAACTTGAGTCTAACTTTATATTTTCCTCACAGGAAGCTGATCTGGATTTGGAAACTATAAGACAACTTCATAAAACTTTAATTTGATAAAAGAGCATTTTTATTTATTGGAAAAATTATTTTATAACCATTACTTTGTATGTCTGAAGCCAATGGCAATTTCTTTCCATTTGAACTATAAACAGTATTTTGAATTTTCTCTTTGCATCGGACTTGTAAAATGGTATGACAAGAGTGAGCTGGTAAAGAAATGTTTACTGTTTATATAAGTGAGACAACTTTGAAAGGCTTATGAGTTGTTTTCTTACCTTGCACTCGTAGAGAACGCAGACTCCAGAAGAGGAATAGACAGTGTTTCTTTCTCCTTCGAAGTAGGTTCGGCCTTGAAATTGGCAAATTGCTTTGGAATAAAAAATATATATATTTATTTTTTACTAGAAATAATATCTTAGAGGTGTTCAGATCATGTTATAGCAGCGTCTCATGTTGTTACACCTTTTTCAACGTGTTTGAATGACTATAAACCTAATTCAATCTACCACACCACAAGGCGCATGTAAATTTAAATTAGTGTCATACAAATTAAGTTGAGAGAGTAAAATAAGGTCCAAAAAGGAGAAAGGGTAATGACAAACCAGAATTAGACTCTGAAAAAAGTGTACCAAAAAGCAAACACACAGCCAATTACTTGCCTGATAGATGATGCCCACTAAGGGCTTTTTAGGTTGATGCTTATGGGATGTCAACAAATCAGGGGACAATATGAGAAAGTTCATTTTTTTATATCATTATAGAATCTTGAAACACAAAATTATAAAGAAGCTATTTTAACTTCCCCACATACCTATAAGTGAGCTTATGTTCCATAGTTTAGTATTACGTTATGTGTAAGGATGTACAGGTTGGCATACCCCACTTAAAATGCTGAATAGTCTTAACCTGGGATCTGCGTTGCTTCCATCCCAATTAAATAGATTTTTAAACATAACTTTGGATTCAATGAAAAAAAACTTTAATTTGTGAACATGTATGGAGTACATCAATAATTTTAGGCTAAACACGCAAAATATTTACAATTCATACAAATATTTTGCTGACAGAAATCATTTGAATAAATGTGCTACTCTACCCATGTTGACCAGCACCTGAATAGAGATGATTTACCCTGGAGCTAATGAAACCTAATCATCAGGGCTTCTCTGGCTTAGGCTCCTTCTAAGACTTCAGAGGAACTTATCCTTTTATCATTTTGTATCATTTTGTATTGTTTTTCCTCTAAAGGACACACAATATTGTAGATGCTTCAGCTCCCCATGCTATGTAGACCCACTCCAAGATCGGTACTTCAAAAACCGGTGAAAGTGATCCTCTGATGCAGACAGACTCTGGCAATCTGCTCCTCATATTTGCTGAATCCAATTTTTGATTTTAACTATGAATTTTACAAAATAAATCTGAAGTTTTTCTTTTCATTCTACTAGGTGAATCCAAAAAAACATTCTTTCATTCTTTGGAATTTGTATCTCCTCATTACATTTACAAGTATCAACTTGCCAATAATAATTAGTAACAAAGAAATTAGACATTTATTAATACCAATATATTCTTCTATAAATATTCATACCTCAAGTATAACCCAACTTACACTTTCACTGAAAAATTAACTGATTACTTAATGCTGCATATTTAAGTAATGGAAACTAGGCACATCTTAAAAATGCGATCATTAAGCTGATCTCCTTACTCAGCTTTCATTAGCAAATTTGACTACAGAATATATATCTACCAGCCAATTGATTTTAAATATTTTAGAGCTTGTTGGGAAAAAATACAACTGACTTGCATAAATAATATTACTTAAAGGTTGGCTGAAACTTGCTGACTCATGAATATTCAAAGTGAAACTCCAGGTTTGTCAGTTGCAAACTATCATCTTATAAATTAAAGTGTTGTGAATTTAATTAATAAACTTGATTGACTGTAAAAATATATCTCTAACATATAATTTTTAGAGTGTTTTTTTTTTTTTAATAAAACCCAGTAACTTCAAAATACCCAAATTTGGCATGCTGTACGTTCAAGTTATACTTAATAACTACTACATTTTATAAGCTAATGAGAATAAATAAAACCTTTCATATTTCGATTCAATACCTGCTATTCAAGGCTTCGAAGCCTGTTATTTATATGACTTGAAAACTGTAGCCAAGGGTATGTGGAAGGAAAAAAAAATGCATGCTCTAAGTCTTTCTTACACAGAGGGGAAAGGAGACACTATAAAAAACACAAGGGTAAATTCTCCTTACACAAAGTCTTATAATAATTTAATATTCATGCAGAACAGATGGACCTTCTGTTCTAAACTCTTAATTCAAAAGACTCAAATAGGCAACTTGCGGGACAATAGGGCACCAAATGGAGCCTGACAGAGAGGGAGAAAGCACAAAAATAAATGATATCACAATTGCTTCATTCTGTTTCAAGCAATGAGCACAAACAGGGAGAAATCAAAGTGAGTGATTATCGTCTCATTTCTGATAAGTTGCTGTAATTCTCCATAAATCAAGGTTTACATGGAATAGTTAATAATTTTGTGAGGATATATCTACCCTGGACTTGTTAGGGGAAAAAATGTGAAGAAAGTCAGAAAAGCTATAAGGATTCCTGAAAACACTATAAGGCATCATAAAAATACCATTAGAATGGCCCAAGGACATTTCTAAGGAGAAATTGAGGGAACAATAGTTCTATTAATTTATTCGTACCTTTAACAAATAGGGACCATGCTCCTACTTCCTGCCAAGTCCTCTGCTAGGTAGGAATTCAAAGATGAATGAGCCATGATTTATGCCCTCACTATTTAGTAGGGCAGACAGGCCCATACACAAATCACTATAAGGGAAGCCATGCTCAAGTTGTACAATTAAAGAATTCATAAATTATGGGGGAACACGAGAGACTGAGTGGTGAACTTCTGGGAAGGCACAGCTGGGTTAAGGTTAAGGGAACAAACAAGGGCTAGCCAAGGATCCAGATTCTGGTAGCAGCAGGAGGTCATCATCACCCCAGGTATAGAGAACTGAGAGGAAAGGGTCTTACTGGAGCCCAGTGTAAGTCAGCATGAGGGCGGAGAGGCTGCCTAGTGAGTGCTATAATCACCAGAGCACCGCTACTGCCGGAGACACCAACTAGTGCGTGTAAAGTGCAGGAAGAAACACTCTCCCCTGCCTTCCAGGGTCCTGCCAGTGCTTCCCACTGGCAAACCCTAACTGAAACCCGCCGTGGAGAAGACCAGGGTGATGCAGTCTGCAGAATTCAGGCTCCTGGGGGCAAAGAGTAGGAGAGAAATGGAACTGAGGTGCCCAGGAAGAATAACCAGCACGGATAGGTAGCTACCATATTCACTCACTGTGAGCCACTAAAAGGTCTGGTTTACAAGGGTAGCTGCTTAGAAGAGCATGGGAGAACTGACGAGAGAATACATAAGTTTTAAATGTAGGTACATTTCAAGGAAAGTCCAGATGGTTATCAAAATATCAAAATAAGGTACCTAGACAGAGAGTAAAATGAGAGAACTGAAGCTCAGTGCCTGTAGCATTATGTAGCACCAGCCACATACCCTGAGTGTGATGGGTTCAAACCCAGCCCGGGCCAGCTAAACAAGGGCAACTGCAACAAAAAATAGCCGGGCATTGTGGTGGGTGCCTGTAGTCCCAGTTACTTGGGAGGCTGAGGCAAGAGAATCACTTAAGCCCAAAGTTTGAGTTTGCTATGAGCTGTGATGCCATGACACTCTACCAAGGGTGACATAGTGAGACTCTGTCTCAAAAAAGAAAAAAAAAAAAGAGAGAGAGAGAGAACTGAGCCCCAGGAAGATCCAGCATCCACACAGTAGAGAGAAGGCGGCCCATGCCCCAGTTTTAAGCAAGACCAGCCCATGACAATAACAATCACTGGGGCTATCACAATGGGTTCAGGACCTTCTCTACAATTTCCTAATCAAAACTATGCACCTGCTTATCTCTCCCCAGTAGAGTCAAAATAAATGATTTCCTCAACAAAACAATAAAGGAATAATTATTTTTCCTGTACTGATTGCTTCTTTAATTGCTTGCATACACTTCTAGTCAGAAGCTTCATTGCTTCCCTGGTTTTGTTTTGTGGTGTACATGTGTGTTCACGTAGGCAAATAGACCATTAAGTTCTTTGTCACAAAACTTTGGATTCTAATGCCTCCGATCATTTACTAGCTTAAAACAGAATTATATCCATTAGGCTTTATTCTCAAAGATCTATAAGAGTGATTGGATATATTATGTATGTGAGTGATATGAAGCTTCCACGGAGGTGTATATTAATTTATTCTCACAGGCTTATCACATTGCAGACTAAGAAGCTAGGCCCCTATGAAATTGCACTAACCCACAGCACCATAGCTACTCTTTAGTTATTAACATTAAGCAATGTCAAATGCATATTTACTGTTACTCTGGGAGCTGGTGCTATCCGCATAACCCCAGGGAATACCATTCACATCATGGTCTACAGTGCACAGCTTGTTCAGCTATAAGTGGGGACATTAACAAGGACTAAAAGAAATTCAGTAGGATGATATAACAATTGATGTGTCTATTTTAACAAGGCTATGTTAAACATCACAAACTATGTAGTTACTAGTACAATAGTTTTAAGTCCAAAAATTCAATTAATATCAATTATTTTTGCTTTGTTTCTCCCCTATTTTAGCAACATAAATACACTTAATAGTAAATAGAAAGACAAGAGATTAGCCCAGATGCAAATTTGAAAGTCATCAGTGGCTAAAAGTAAAACACAATTTACAACATAGACTGAGAAATGAATAAGTGAAGCAAGTTCAACTCTGAAAGTTCCAAATTACACAGTAAACTTCGGATTTACTGGTAATTAAGGCAGAGAGAGAAACTGTAGATTTGTCTAATGAGATTTAAATTACCTTCTGCAAACCTTTGTATAAAGAATTATCATAATCTATCTAAAATATTTTAAAATAGATAAGCAAAAAGTATGTCATATTTCAATTCTAAACATTTCCTTATACATTACATATTTAGCTTCTTCTTATAACTGAATTGAAAATATAGGCATCTACCTCAAATTTCCCAATTGGTCTGAACACCTTCAAAAATGTTTAAACCTGAAATTAAAAGTGTAAGATACCAAGAAGAAAACCAGTAAAATTCATTTAGATGAGATATAGGACTTCTTGTTTCTTTAAAAGTCTTTTTGAAAACACCCAATACCAGGGATCTTTGGATTGATAAAACTGTCTGCTAAGGACAGAATTTTACAAAGTAGTAGCTTTCATATGGTATCCTTTGAAATCTTGATTTCCTTTGGGAGGGCTCTTAAAAATCTCATGTATAATAGCAGTGATTTCATCTGAGCCAAAATGATGACTATTTGCTAGCAATATACAAATCAAAGCTGATGGATGAGAAAATATCTCATTTACTGTAATAATGTATATTTGTATTTTTATCATAGATTCTAAAAAAGAATATACAATAGATACATTCATGAGGCAAGTGAAGATTCTGCAGAGTCAAACAAAAAAAAAAAACTCTAAAAGTGTTTCAATATTTTTAAAAGACTCCAATCAGCTATGCTGAATTTATCCACCCCAGGATCTTTTTTCATAATGTGGACCTACTTGGAGTCAGTTCTTAACAATATGTTTCTAATAAAATTCTTGAACATTAACTGACAACTTAATCTCTCTTCTCTATAATGCTTAAATCTCCATTTCAACACTGAACACATTTTCCCTTTTCTCTAATTGGCTGGACACTTTTTCATCTTTCCTACCTGAGAACAGGGACAGTGTCTTATTTGTCTTATTCAACACCCAGAATTGGCTCTGTATTAAAACTCTAAAGATTTCTTAAAATTTTTGGATAAATTCTCTTCTGGCTGCTTGTATGATGAAAGACTTACAAATGAATGAACTGAAGTGACTGTCTCTTAACCTCACTTTTCCTTTTACGCTTGGTCTCATCTTTGGGTTTTGAATTTTATCATAAAGGTTCTACCTATTAGGTCTCACAGAAAGATTCTGCTTTTCTTGTAAAGTGACAGCTTACTTTCAAATGGATTAGATCCTGCACATCTGAAGTGGGACCAGATCTGACAATCAGTTAGTGAGAAAATACCTAGTTATGGTCATAACAGAATCTTATGAACATAAACAATACAAATTAACTTGCTCAAAGAAAGTCTGCTTGGACAATCTGATAACAAAACTTTGTCCTTCCCCGAAATAAAGCCAGTGTTGTCAGCCAATGCTATTTAAAATGACCAGAAGTTCAGTGTGCTTAAATAATTCACAAATCTATTAATTATACATGATCCTTTCCTTTAACTAAATCTCATTAATTGTTTGAGAATTTAGTTGTTTGCAAAACTAATATTAGAGTTTAAGAAATGAGATCATAATAGTGGTTGTGCAACCTTCCTTCTCCAGTTTTATACATATCATGTCCTTGGACTTCTAAAGAACTAAAGAGTGTTTCTCCCAGGGTGCCTTAATTTAGGTCAGTAGCCTATTCTTCCAAAAAGAGAACAGGCCCTGCAATACTATAAATGTAGCAATAGTAAGAGGTTAGGAGGCAAAGGAGAATAAAAATAACAACCTGAATAGAACGAGAGTAGAAATTCAAACACCCTCTCCAGATCAGCCTTTGGGTTAGAGGACTTATAGTCTAAGAAAACAAGAATTGGGTATTTAGAGCATAATAGCAAAAAGGCAAAGTCTATTATAGGAAAGAAGGATTCAGTGCTTTTGATCCTAATTTTACTCACTTAAATTGCAATCTAAAGCATACTCTGAAATCTCTCAATGTTGCTACCTTTCCATCGCTAGTCTTGTTCTTGATCCTGGATCATATACCCTAGAACTGAGCCTTTAAAAAGAAGATAATGCAATCAATTAATTGGGTCACCTGGGGATAAGAAAAATAAACTAAGTGAAGGTAAAGATTTGGAGGAAAATATAGTATTTGTGCAATTATTCAAATGCTATTAAAGTGACAGAAAAATGAACACACATGTGAGGGGACAAGTTTCACTCACATTTTACAAAGAAATATAATGTATAATATAATAAGGAAAAGCTCAAACCTTGTCGGTTTCAAAGCCAGGACTAGCCTACAACCATCTGACAGTCCTTCAGTTTATCTTTTCTTACTACTAAAATCCAGTGAATTATGTCAAAAAAAGAACACCTAATCTTTGGTTTAACTTTGTAGAACACTTCCATGTTTAGACACATGTTGTTGTGATATTACAGTGAAGGAGATATTAAACACACGGATTGTAAGGCCTGGTCCTTTTCGTTATAAACCACACATTAGTGCTCAATTCAGGCAATACATGTGAAGACATTGGAACGATGATTTTGCTGTTTTAGAAGAGTCTCTGGTTTGGAGGTAAACTAAAAAAGAGGAAACTATTGGAGGGTCGCTCTAGTAAGGGGACATTTTCAAACACAGTGTCCAGAGAGGGTTATTAATAACTCTTTCCATCATGCAAAGAATATGAACCAAGGGAAAAGCAAAAGCACAAGACTAAAGGGAGCCAGCTCTGTGCAGAACAAGACAAGCAGAACATGGCACAGCCAGGAGGGAAGAGAGAGCAAAGAAGGCAGCCAGGAACTGAACAATTAAGAAGTGTACTTCAGATGGAGTAGGAGAAAGAAAAGCAGAAAGCAAGGAGAGGGTAAATAGGAAAGGAAAATATTTCATAAAGATTTGCAACCAGAGTAGCAAAGGCTGGTGAAAATTAGAAACATTCACTGATAACCCACTGTCCACCAGGCCATCTAGTAGAAAGTTACCGTCCACCTTCAAGGCACATTCAGACCAGTGTGGCAGACAGTGGGTACACGCAGGAGTGACTACATGCAACTCAGAGAGAAAGAACAAATCCTAACAGGAGTAGAATTGGAAACACTTTACAGAAAGGGAACATTCAGAAGTGAGCACTGAAGGAGAAATGCTTCAACACAGTTTAAATCAGGGAAAGAGTACTGGGTATATGCAAAGAACAGACGACAATTATAATCATAACAAACTTGGGACCAAGATCCTAATGAACATCCAGTAAAGAAAACGGTACACAACAATAGTAATTCATCACAAATCGGTTTTACATACACTCCCAACCCGCTGGGCCAATGTTGTTTTTAACTCTAGACACATATTAAATTAAATTACTTAAAGAACATTTGAAAGTCTCTATGCCCAAGCTGCATGCCAGACCAATCAAAAAGAATCTCTGAGCATAGGACTTGAGCCTTAATTTTTAGGGCTGTCCAGGAGCAGCTAAGTTGAAGAGTAATTTTTATGCAGAGAAAAAGGGACTAAGAAAAAAATGAAATCAACATTCAAACAGAGATGGTCATATAGACACCCACTAGAAGCCTTTTTATCCAATGTTATCTGGATAAATATTTAGTCCACTATCTGAAAATCATCAGTTAAACTGAGAAACCATAAAAAACAATAAATATGTGCCATAAACATTTTAATTTTAAACATACAAATCTACACTTTTTTTTTTCTTTTTGGCCAGGACTGGGTTTGAACCCACCACCTCCAGCATATCAAAGCAGTGCCCTACTCCTTTGAGCCACAGGCACTGCCCCAAATCTACACTCTTTCAAAGAAGTTTTGATGTAGAACATTTTCCTTCAATATGGGTTCCTTGTATTTCATTATAGTCTTGATTTTGTAAATAAAATGTATTATGTATTACCTACAAATTCTACTACAAGGTTTCCTTTTTTTTAAGTGATATAAAATAGATACTTGCCCAACAGTCTGATAGGGAACTGTAATTTTCTGTTTTCTTCCACTATGTTTTATAGTTGTCTAACTTACACCTAAGAGTTCTTTTCTAATAATTTATCAACTTTTTTCAAATCATTCAACCTAATTTTTATAAAAGAAAATTTCTTTTTGTATTCATATGTTATTGATTTACATGTTATTTATGTATTTATTTATAACAGTTTGGTGATATTATCATTATAACATAAATACAAAGGACACAAACTGGGCTAGAAGAAAATCCCTACCTTTTGATTAGCAAGTAAATCATATTGTGGAAACATAAGTATATGGTCTCAAGATGAGCAGATTTTTTCTAACAGAACCAATGGAAATTGCCGATGAGTATTTCTCAAATATTCTAGACATTTTATTTAAATGCAGATACTGAGAGTATATCTGGAGTAAGACCTGAGATTCTGTGTGTCTAACCACCTCCTACCTGGTACTGATGTTGCTGGTTCAATGAACACACTTTGAATAGCAAGGTGATTATCAACCCACTTGCATTTAAGATTGTGCATAAGGAGAATGATGAAAATTCCAGTGGGGGGAGCCCAGACTAATTAAATCAGAATCTCTAAGGAAGGGACCAGGCTATTAGTAGCTTTAAAGAGCATCCAGGTGATTCTAATGCATGATCAGTACTAAGGATCACTAGTGTAGACTAATTCAATTAGTCAATTCAGAGAGCTTTTACTATAAATCTCAATCCTACATAATATGTCAGTAATGCACAGATTTTTACTATAAGAATCTGGTCAAAATTGTTCTAGAGGCCTTTTAACTTCTAAATTATTCACTTATGTTTATAACTCCAAAAATATAGGAGTAAAGTAAGTGGAAAGAAATGGAGACAAAGAGGGGGATGAAGAGGAAAGGAAAGATAGAAAGAAAACAAAGGAGGAGGAGAAAAGGAAAAGGAGAGAGAATTTCATATATATTGTAACACTACTGGTTAAGGCTCATTAAATGAATACACCTATACTTGTACTTTGGAGAAAAATATTTGTTGAAGTACATCACCTCTTCATCTTTTCATATGGTTTTTCTATTTAAGGGTCAATGAAGTAGAATTTTTGACAGCTATGATAAATAAAACATTGAGGTTAAAATGTTAAACACATTATGTTAAATTTGAAAATTAGGAATTAATCACTCCAAACACTAACCCTCTCATAATAATGTCTGAAAATGTTAATAGATCCCTCCCAAAAGTCTCTAGAATTAAATAAGAAACAAAAGGGCTTGCCATAATTTTTCATGCCTTCAATGATGGTCTTATATATAAACAGATCTCCCCTCAGCTGCATTTATCAAGAAGAAAATTATGGAAATATTTATCTTCATATTCTCACTCAATAAATATTTCTTGAGTGGCTATGATGTGCCAAGCAGTGCACTTAATCCAATCAAGGAACAAAAATAAATCTCCAGAAACTGGCCATAAAGAAACAAAGGTATGTCAATCACCTAAAAAGAATTCAAAATGGCCATCACAATGATGCTCAGGGGCTCAGAATAATGATGCATGAACAAATGGGAACATATATGAGAACACCTCAGGAATTAAAGAAAGAAAGAGAAGAATAATACAGTGACTGAATTAAAAAATTCACTAGAGGTGTTCAATAATAGACTTGATGAAGCAGGAAAAAGAATCAGCAAACTCAAAGAGCTAATCTGAAATTTTCCCGTCAGAGGAGTGAAAAGATAAAAAAAAAAAATGTGAAGGTAAAGAAAGCCTAAGGGAATTATAAGATACCATCAAATGAACCAATTTATGCATTATGAGTTCTAAGCAAAAAATAGAAAGAGTTAGAAAGCTTATTTGAAAAAAAGATGATGAAAACCTCCCAAATATTGTAAAGTTAAATTTAAGAAGTTGAAATACAAACAAAGCCACACCCAGATACATTATAATCCAATTTTCAAATTTCAAAGACAAAGAGAATTTTGAAATAAGCAAGAGAAAAGCAACTAGTCCCTCACAAGGGAATATCTAAAAAGACTATTAGCAGATATCAGCAGAAACATTGTAGGACATAAGGGAATAGAAAGACGTGCTCAAAGTATTGAAAGAAAGTACCAAGCAAGAATCCTGTACATAGGAAAACTATCCTTCAAAAATGAAGAAGAAATAAAGATTTTTCCAGATAAGCAAAAGTGAAGGAAAGTTCATTGCCATTTGAACCTGTCTCATAAGAAATAACATAAGTCCTTCAAGCTGAAATGAAGAATATTAGACAGTAACACAAAAGCAGATAAAAGTATAAAACTCACTGGTGAAGTTTTATATAGACAGAGAATACTATAATGCTCTTAACAGTGGTATATAAATCACTTAATTTTGGTAAAGAAGTTAAAAGATAAAAGTATAAAACTATAAAAAGTTAAAGTTAATGGTCATGCAACATAAAAACATATAATTTATTACAAAGGAAGTAGGAAGAAAAAAAAGACATGAGAAAAAGAACATTATATAAAGATAAAAGAATACATTTATTATGAAGATATGACAATTACAAATATATATGTATCCAATTTTGGAGTGTGTACATATATATATATATATATATATATATGCCAAAAAATCAACAGAACTAAAGAGATAAATAGATAGCAACAAAACAACAGTAGGAAATTTCAATATCCCATTTTTAATAATGGATAGAATACCCACAGAGGAAATCACTAAGAAAACAGAGGATGTGAAAAACACTATAAACCAAATGGACCTAATAGACATACGCAGAACATTCCACATAACAGTCAAGTATATATTCTTCTCAAGAACACAGAGAACATTCTCCAGGATAGATCTCATTAGATCACAAAACAAATGTTAACAAATTTAAGAAGACTCAGATCAAACCTATATATTTTCCAAGTACAATAAAATGAAACTAGGAATCAGTAGCAGTAAGAAAAAATGAAAAATCCACATATATATGGAAATTACATTACACACTCTTGAATAGTCAATGGGTCCAAGAAGAAATTTTTAAAAATTAGAAAATATCTTGAGACAAATGAAAATAAAAATATAACATAAAAATTACAGGATACAGCAAAAGCAGTACAAAAGGGAAGTTCATAGCAGTGAACACCCACATTAAAAAAGAAGGAAGATCTCAAAGAATGTAACTAAATCCCTGAAGGATCTAGAAAAAGAAGAAGAAACTAATTTCGAAGTAAACAAAAAACAAAAGGAAGGAAGTAATAATGATTAGAACCATAAAAAAACAAAACAGAAGATAAAAAAACACAATAAAGAAAACCAACAAAATGATGGGTTGGCTTTTTGAAAAGATCAACAAAATTGACAAACTTCTAGCTAGACTAAGAAATAAAAAAAATGAACACTCAAATAAAATCATAAATGAAAGAAGAAACATTATAACTGATGTCACAGAAATGAAAAGGATCATAAGAGACTACTACAAATATTACATAACAGTAAATAGGATAACCTAAAAGAAATTCTAGAAATATACAACCTCCCAAATAGAACCATAAAGAACTAAAAAATATGAACACATCTATAACTGCTAAGGAGGTGAATTCATTAATCAAAAATCTCCCAGTATTCTAGGAGGCCAATGCAAGAGGGTTGCTTGAGCTCAGGAGTTCAAGACCAACCTGAGCAAGAGTGAGACCTCCATCTCCACTAAAAATAGAAAAATTATCTGGGCGTGGTTAACACTCACCTGTAGTCCCAGCTACTCAGGAGGCTGAGACAGCAAGATCACTTGAACCCAGGAGTTTGAGCTTGCTGTGAGTAGGCTAAGGCAATGGCATGCTAGTCTGGGCAACAGAATGAGCATTCTGTCTCAAAAAAAAACTCTCAAAAAAGAAAAGCCCAGAATAAGTTCTAAAATTTAAAGAAAAAAAATGCAAATCATTCTCAAACTCTTCCAAAACCCAAAAGAGAATGGAACACTTCCAAACTCATTTATGAGGCCAAAATTACCTTGATACCAAAGCCAGACATAGACGTGACAGAAAAAGAACATTATAAGCAAATAACCCAAATAAATACACAAGCAAAAATACTCAAGAAGATGCTACCCAACCTAACTCAATGGTTAGGTTAAAAGGATTATATACCATGATAAGGTGGTATTTATCTCTGGGTTGCAAGATTGGTTCAACATGTAAAAATCAGTCCTGTTACAGAACAAAGGCTAAAAATCATACGATTACCTCAGATGAAGTAAAAGCACCTGACAAGATTTAATGCCCTTTCATGATAAAGTCACCCAACAACTAGGAATAGAAAAAGAAGTGCTAACAAAAGCCATATATGAAAAGCCTTCATCTAATATCAGGAACAAAGTAAGATGACCCACATTTACCACTTCTCTTTAATAAGTACTAGAAATCCTGGCTAGAAGACTTAAGTAAGAAAAGAAATTAGAGATTCCAATTTTGAAAGGAAAAAGTATGATTTTCTTTATTGGCCAAAGACATTATTTTACATGAAGAAACCCTAAACAATTCACGAAACCATCAACAGATATAGCAAAAATGCAGGACACAAAATCAACATGCAAAAATCATTTGTGTTTCTAACAGGGAACAATCAAAACAGGAAATGCAGGGAATATTGCCAATTACAGTGGCATCAGAAATTATGAAATACATACGAAAGAACATAACCCAAATGAGGCAAAAGACTTATACAGTGAAAATAACAAACTACTGAAAAAAATTTAAAACTAAAAAATTCCTAAAAGAAATTTTAAAGGACATAAATAAATGGAAAGATAGCCTGTGCTCATGAATGAAAGATTTAACTTTATCCCAATATCTATATTATCCAAAGCAATCTTTGGATTCAGTACAATCCCTATCAAAATATTAATGTCTTTTTTTTGAGAAATATAAAAAAATCCTAATATTCATATGGAATGACAAAGGAACTCATCTAGCCCCCCCAAAAAAAAATTGATAAAGAACAACAAAGCTGGAGGCCTCACACATCTTGACTTCAAAATGTATTTTAAAGTTACCAACTGAAAAATAATATAGTATTGGCATAAGAACAGGCATATATGGCTCAGCGCCTGTGGCTCAATTGGCTAAGGCGCCAGCCACGTACACCTAAGGTGGCAGGTTCGAATCCCCAGCCTGGCCTGCCAAACAACAATGATGGCTGCAACCAAAAAATGGCCAGGCGTTGTGGCGGGCGCCTGTGGTCCCAGCTACTTGGGAGGCGGAGGCAGGAGACTCGCTTGAGCCCAGGAGTTGGAGGTTGCTAT
>CAUYQV010125891.1:0-36895 GCA_963574575.1 Galagoides demidoff
CTGAGTCAGGGTGAGCTGGGAGAGGGAGGGCAGGAGACTGAGTGAGGGTGAGGACGGAGCGGGAGGGCGGGAGACTGAGTCAGGGTGAGGAGGGAGAGGGAGGAGATCTGAAGTGCTTAGTGTAGGGACTGGAGTTTAGACGTGTGGTCTTACTCTCTCTCAGTCTCCCGCCCTCCCTCTCCGTCCTCACCCTCACTCAGTCTCCCACCCTCCCTCTCCCTCCTCACGCTCACTCAGTCTCCCGCCCTCCCTCTCCGTCCTCACGATCACTCAGTCTCCCGCCCTCCCTCTCCGTCCTCACCCTCACACAGTCTCCCGCCCTCCCTCTCCCACCTCACCCTGACTCAGTCTCCCGCCCTCCCGCTCCGTCCTCACCCTCACTCAGTCTCCTGCCCTCCCTCTCCCAGCTCACCCTGACTCAGTCTCCCACCCTCCCTCTCCGTCCTCACCCTCACTCAGTCTCCCGCCCTCCCTCTCCCTCCTCACCCTCACTCAGTCTCCCGCCCTCCCTCTCCCGCCTCACCCTCACCCAGTCTCCCACCCTCACTCTTACTCCCCACCCTCCACACACATCTCTTGCCCCTTTCTCTCTTGATGTTTCCTGACCTTAGGGCCTGGCCTGACCCAGTAGTGGTGTCAACTGACTCAGGGAATCATACACCAGGATGAGTTTTGACAGTGAGTTGCTCTTTCCTGGCTGACAAAGAGGATCTTGTCTGAAGTGCAGTCCACAGCACAGTCGGTTCCAGGTGCCAGACGTAGCCTGACTGCAGGGTTCAGCAGCTGTGTTCTTGGCAGCCTCTGGGTACAGAGGTGACTTCACTGGTGCCGGGCCCTGGCATTGAGGAGATGTGTGGAGAACAGCTCCTTCAGGAAGTGAAACTGCGTGGTTCCAACCAGGTTGCATTCATACCTTGCAGCAAGATGAAAAGAGCCTGAGGATGGTTAACAGATGGTTAAATGCTCCTATAGCTCATAAAACCCCCAGCCCTCCTGCAGAGAATGACCACCCAGCAGTGATATATCAGTGTGCCCAGGCTATCTCAGTGAGATGCCACTGGCCCTGCAGCTTCAACAACAGAAGTGCATTTCTCGAGTTCTGAAGGCTGAAAGGCCAGCAGGGTGCCGCCAGGCCTGGTCCTAGAGAGGGCCGTCCTCCCGGACTGAGGATGGCCACGCTCCCACAGTGTCCTGGCATGGTCTTCCTCTGTACACACTCAGAGGCTACATTTATATTAGGCTGCAGGCTGGTAAGTCCAGGGGGCAGAATATAAGACAAGATAATCAGAAGTTCATTTACCTGATGTGCTTTCTCATAGTGATTTAATGTCTTGCAAGGACTGTAGGGGTGGGCGAGGGGAGTGAAACCACCATGGAGGAAGCTGTTAACTGTGCAGATCAAAGATCCATGCTAGCTACACATTCACTTCTCCCGATGGGTGGAGAGAAAGGAGCAAGACATCTCAGGGAGGTGGGTACACTGGAAAGGAAGTAGTGTGTGAGGCCAGAAGAGCCACCGGGAGGTTATGATCCACCACCAATGCTGGGAGAAGATCCCACGAGGGGGCCCAGTGTCACTGAGGATTTCAGGGAGGCACCTTCTGCTTGGTGGGGCTGACATGGTAGGCTCACATAGATCATCTCTTTAAGAGCTGTATGAATGATGGAAGCACCAAAGTAATAAATACTGAGGATTGTTTTTTAAAGCCAGAATCAGGAAGTTGCAATTTCTGTAACAGTCTGAAAGAGCAGAGGGACAGCTGGGGTTTGGAGTGATGGTTGATGGAGTGTGGTATCTGTGGGAACACAGTAGATGGGAAGCAGCGAGGGTCCTGCTCACTGTACCACCAGAACTTGGTAAGAGTGGAGAGCAGGAGGTTGGGGGCTGTCCTCCATAAACAGTCATAATTCCTTGCTGTGCTTATTTTCAGATATAGCCTTTATTGACAAAGAAGTGGCCAGATTCCCTAGGAGAAGGTACTGTCATAGTGACTCCTCCAGCTCAGCTCTGGAAAGCCTCTTGGTCACTTACTGAACTGCCATTACACTGGGGAAAGTGTCATATCTGCACATTTTGGAAATTATTGCTATAGTTGATATCTATACTCTGAGACCGAAAGCTCATTATGGCTCCATTGTGAGAACAGAAAGTGAGAGGGCCAAGGAATAAATAGAGTCCTGGCTGCATTCAAGTGTTTGGGTGCACAGCCAGAAGCACCTGGCTCCTACTTCCCTGGTCTGCGAGTGTGTGATGGGAGATATTCCTGCTAGGGGGCTGACACCCACCTGCTTCTGACCCATGGGGTGAGTGCTGTCATAGTGAAGAAAGGCCAGGCCATGTGGAAACCTCAGTGACTACTCTTCCTGTCCCTTAACCAACAAATTAAATTTCAAAAGGTTACTATATTTTGTGGGCAATAGTGGAGATTGGTGCTGCCATTATAGACCCAAAGAAAATAAAGATGGTGGTCCTTAGTATACCTGTATCACCATTTAGTTTTCCAGGAGAAGTTTTCATCTGCTGACAGCTTCCATGCCAATAGCCATGAGGTGTTACTTCTGGAAAGGATTCATAAGGCCTTGGGTGTGTGGATTCAGACACTTACTTGGATAAGGCCTTCTTTTCTTGTTTACTTGGGTAAGGTTCTTCTTTTCTAGGAAAAAGAATTTTACTCCAATGCAAGGTGAGGACACTCAGAGAGTTTTAAGTATGATTCATGCTTTTTAGAAAGATCACTTTTATCCTATTTGGAGAGTAGATTTTAGAGAGAAAAGTATAAGAAGGGAGACAAGTTGGAAGGCCAGTGTAGAAATTCTGGAAAAAGTTAGTGGTGTTTAGATGAGAGAGATGGCAGAAGCTTTGGAGAGAAGTGTGTTGGTGAAAGGTGTGTTTGGAAGTAGGGCTAGGAGACCTTGCTGGGGAGTGGATGAAGTGAGTCAGGGAGAGAGTGGACCACCTGAAGCCACTGGTCAGTGAACCTGATGGTGCTACTGACCAGGAGGGGGCTGATGAGGACTCAGGGAGGGGGCTGCTGATGAGGACTCAGGGGGCTAACAAGGACTTGGGGGCACCTCAGGATATGCCGGCTGACAGATCTGAGGTGTGAACTTGGGAAGAAGTCATGAGAGGCACAGGCTGGAGTTTGAGTAGAGTCAGACATGGAGGCCACTGACTTACAAGAGGCTGAGGTCATGGAAAACGGGTAAGCTTAGCCATGCACACAGTGAGTCTCCACATTTACAAGACATAGGTCATAGGATGTGCCCTGGAGGTGGAGGGGGCAGAGCAGGAGGTGGGAGGCTAACCAGAGAAGGGCAAGCAGAGGCCCGTCAGTGAGTGAGGAGGAAGACGGGGAGAGCACAGTGTCACAGGGGCTAAGAGAATTCCAAGGAGCTTAGCAGGCAGAGAAAGAAAGAACATGGCAATGGCTTCTCACTGACTGTGTTTTGAGAAAGTAGCCTCTAGCTACTGGTCACATTTGTGCCCTCTGATTATATTTTTCCCTGTCTAATAAGGGCAGGGGGTAGTCTAGTTGAGTGGGTACTCTTCCCATGATGCTGTTGGGTCAGTTTGCTCCATCTGGCCACAGGTTTGTATCAGAAGTTTAGCAGACAGGAAGCACCAAAACTGGAGAATTTGAACAATGCCTTCCAGCTGATTTTAAGCTGGGAGTCACTGTCACGGCTCTGGTGTCTAGACAGCACAGCACAAGGAAAAGGCAGACTTCTTGAACAGGTTGTGCTGTGGGGAGGCTTCAGCAGGTGGGTGCAGAGAGCAGGATGGGGGCTGCATGTTGGGGAATGTCCCCTTCCCCCCACAGACAGCAGCAAGTCACAGAGGAGAGGCAAGTTTCTGGCAGGATAAATCATGGTGACATCCTGGGAACCAGCAGTGACAGCAGGAGATTGTATTGCCCTCATGGTGTCACATCTGTCCTTACCAGGTCTGTCCACAGCTGGGTGGCAGCAGCCCTGGTTCCCTGCAGCTCTCATGTGGGGAGGACAGGGATGATGGCACCCTCTTCCACTCTTTGTTTTGTCTCTTGCAAACTAAGCTTTTGTGTAATGGTTTATGCAGTCTGACCTGTAAGTGATTTGAGAATTGAAGTCTGCAAACCACCCTCCCATTTTCCCCAGCAGGAGCTCACATGTCTTCCTTGCTCACACTCACCTGTTGTGATGATATGATTGCACCACCACGGAAGAGCTCCTGACACCTGGGGCTGTCTGGGGGCTCTGATGACCAGACTCTTGCTTCCTAGCAAGGCAGGTGACTGCTGGGGCCACTGGCCACTCTGCTGTGTGCAGCAAGGTGGCCCCGACCCCTATGTTGGGACAGTCCATTCTACTTCAGTGTCCTGGATTAGACCAGATTCTCGAAATCAAGGAAAGGGAGACAGGGATTCTGACTGCTTAAATGTTTTGTTTTGAAGTAAATATCTAATAAATCCCTTCTCCTTGGAAGAATCTGTGAATGGTATGGGAAATTGATCACTTAAGGTGGTCACTTAAGGCAAACTGGGCAACCCCAATGTCCCTGCAGGCCTCCCAGCTGATGCTGCCAGGAAGGAGTCCCATCTTCATGGTGTGAACACTGCCAAGCAGGAGCCCTGTCTGCGTGGTATGAACACTGCCAGGCAAGAGTCCCATCTCTATGGTGTGAACATGCTGCCAGGCAGGAATCCATCTCTATGGTGTGAACACTACCAGGCAGAAGTCCTGTCTCCATGATGTGAATATGCTGCTAGGCAGGAGCCCCACATCTGTGTTGTAAACACAATGCCAGGCAGGAGCCCTGGCTCCATGGTGTGAATACTGCCAGGCAGGAGCCCTGTCTCCATGGTGTGAACACTGCCAGGCAGGAGTTCCATCTCCATGGTATGAACACTGCCAGGCAGGAGTTCCATCTCCATGGTATGAACACTGCCAGGCAGGAGTTCCATCTCCAGGGTGTGAATGCTGCCAGGAAAGAGTCCTGTCTCCATGGTGTGAACACCACCAGGCAGGAGTCTGGTCTGCATGGTGTAAACACACGAGCCCCGATGCTGAGTGGGTGGGCACCTGCACTAGGGACTTGAGGGAGCAGAATTAACCCACCATGGTAAAATGTCATGTAAGTTTTAGATGTGTCTGCATGAATCAGTATGGAATTTGTTCAAACTGTGAGGGAAACACTGTTAGGGTTGCAGTTCCTTGATTATGGCGGCTTCAGAAGTCAAAGCTGTTCTGATCAGCACAGCTATTTCATGGAGCATGGGGCTCTTGAGGCTGGGTGCTTGACTCTCTGGCTGTGTGCCCTTTACATTCAGCTGTTCTTTTGTGTTGAAGAAACTCTTTTGTTTTTAAAAAACTGAAGAGACAGAGGGCCCACTATTTTTGTAGGAGTATTTGTCTTCAGAAATTCTTGAATTTCTGGGATTTATTGGATATTTACTTCAAAACAATACATTTAATCAGTCAGAATCCTTGTCTCCCTTGCCTTGATTTCAGGAATCTGGTCCAATCCAGGACACTGAAGTGGAATGCACTGTCCCAACACAGGGGTGGGGGCCACCTTACTGCACACAGCAGAGTGGCCAGTGGCCCCAGCCGTCACCTGCCTTGCTAGGACCCAAAATAAAAGCCTCTGTTACCATTAGGTTTGCCCTGCGATTGCTCTCCAGATGTGGAGGGGCTCTGTCAACAGATCTCCAGGAGACCCTCTAGCTGGAAGCAGGGTCTGGAGCAGGGTGCTCAGGGGTTCTGGGCAGAGCTGCTGCCAGAGCTCAGGGGGCAGCTTCAGAGTCCCCCAGCCTTCATGGGTTTCCAGTAAGGTGATGCTGAGGGCCGGGTGAGGGGTGCAGAACCCTTGGTGGGCCTTATGGCCCCTGAATCCAGCTTCAGGAGGGCACCAGCTTGGGAACAGGTCCTCTGGAAATCCCTGAGCTCATGGCAATTCATCAGGGAGCTGTTCTGTGGCGTCTCTGAAGTCTCCTCACCCCTGAAGGCTAAACAGTAGAGTGCTGTGGTATTAAGACATTCTTGTTGAGCATTAAGCCCCTGGGCTTTGTTTTGGTGTCCACACCAGGTATGCACACCAGTGTCAGCAGCAGGGGCAGGCGGCCCCCAGGACTCCTGGAATCCTCTTTGTGTACAGGAAGGAAATCTATGCACCATTCACCTTCCACTCACAAGCAGATACATACAGTGTCTTTGTCTAAGTAAACTAGTGAAGGCCATGGTGACTGGAGACACGTCTGAGCTTTACCCATAAACGTGTTCTGATTCTTTGAGATCAGATGGAATACTCTGGGGGAACGTATACATATTTTGTGAAATAAGTACTTTTTCACTCCAAGCAGTTCTCTCTCACATGACTTCTAAGAACCTTGTTTGAAATTTCACTTCATGGTCACTTCAGCACGTAATGAAGAGTTCAGAGAAGGATAGGAGTGTGTGGCATGGGCCATGGGAGACACAGCAGCATTTCACACTCCTTAGCTTATGCCTTTTTGCAGAAATGGGTGAGAAACCCTACTTTTCTGCAAGGGTGGAGTCATAGTGCAATATGCAGCATCCGTGGCTGTGAGGGCACGGCAGCATCTGCATCCCCAGGGCTCTGCCCCACCAGGAACCCCTGGGAACGGTTGCTGGCAGTGGTCTCTCCGTTCTGTCTCTGGCTGGAGGAGGTGACCCCAGAGCACATCCAGGTTCTTCCCAGCCCTGGCTCCCCCAGGGACAGACAGGAGGAATCTTCTCTCAGAACCAACCCATTATTTTGGGGAAGTGGTGACTCTCCCTGTACTTGGAGACCTGGATTGGCTGCAGGTTTGCTAACAAAGCTTCAAGATAGACAATCTATAAACACTTCTAAAAATGCTAAAGGACCCATCACTACGTTTTTAAAATAAATGTCTTTGTTTCCTTTCACTGCTGTAATGAATTACCACAAATTGCGTGGGGTCCTAAAACAATGCAGATTAATTCCTAAACATTTCAGAACCAGAAGTTCAAAGTCAGTTTTGCTGGCCTGAGTCTGGGGGTCAGCAGGTCTGATTCCACCTGAAGGTTCTAGGGGAGAACTGACTACTCCCCCTTTCCTGATTCTGGAGGCACCTGTGTCCCTGCCGTGGCAATTGTATGATCACAGGCAGGAATGTGACACCTCCACATCTCTGTCCCTGTCCTCACCTGACTCTTCCTCACTCTGACAACTCCCCTGCTTTTCTTAAAAGGACCTTGTGATTACATCAGGCCCATCCAGGTTATCCAGAGTAAATTGTCCATCTCACGATCTTTAATTTGATCCCACCTACACAGTCCCCCTTGTGTGTGAGGTGACAGATTCATTGCTGGGTTACTGGGGTGACAGTGTGGCATCATTCAGCCACCACAGTCAAGCACAGACAATGAAACCATAAGTCAGTGGCCTTGTTTGTGGTATGTCTTTTCTGCAAAGCTTTTTATAAATTATTTCCAGTCCTTATTTTTGGCAGAGATGTTTTATAAAAACCATTTCAGTATAAAACCATCCTGTTCAGCCACGGCCAAGCTAACAAGCAGTCTGAAGTTTAACCACAGGCTGTTGTGCAAACATCATTTTAAATAGCCAATTACTTTGGATATATTTGTTATTTTGTTGTTCTGCATTATGGCAATAAATTAACTTAATATTCATCTAGTTGTCACATGCCATTTCTGAAGAGCTCTATTTTAGCTGAGGACTCACTAGAATTTCCCAATAAACACTATAAAATGACTATCCTGAAATATTGGCAAATTACGACAGAAAAGTCACATATACAAAGTCTAGTAACGAGGCATAGGAATTCTGAGCACCCCCTTCTCTCTCCCTCTGTTTCTCTCTCTCTCTGTTTCTTAGAGCCCTCACTCTGAGAAGGGCCAGCTGCCTTACTGTGGCGTGTGTTACGGCTGGGTGGATGTGAAGGTGTCTGCAGCCCTGGTCAGCACCTTGATGGTACTTCCGAGTGGCTCAGAGACAGACCTTCCCAGCTAAGCTGTCCTCAGATTCCTGACTCACAGAGACTGGGAAGTAGCAAATGGTTTTTGTTTTCAGTCACCATGTTTGGGGTAATTGATGATGCACTGATATGTAACTAACCTGTAAGCCTCTGGCATCTTCTATTCACATAATAGATCAGCAGCCGGCCCGAGGCTGTACTTGAAACTAAGTGGGGGATTTGGAGCACTTGGTGGAAGCCAGTTGGGGTGGGAGTAAAAGGGGGGCACTAAGAGAAGGCAGAGCTCTGTCCTCCCTGAGAGCTGGGCAGGCCTGGGAGTGCTTGACACTGAGGAGCTGACCCTGCTGAGAATATGTTTGCCCAGGACACTTACTAGCCTTCCGGAAACAAATTCCTTATGAAGAGATTTGCTCATGAGGCCAGTCGTGGTATCAGAAAAGAGCTGGACATGGCTTGGGGCTTCTCGTAGACACACTGCTTTGTCCGGGAGAAACAGGATCAAAAAAGGTGCTTTGAAATAAACAAAATGAAGTTATTTGGAAAAGAAAAATTTCATCAACATTTCTGGGGGTTTACACTTGCCAGGTTGTACCCCTGTCATGGGGACGAGGGGCTTCCCTGGGTGATGGGGGAATCCAGAAGAGGACAGCTCGCTGGCACTGTCTTCTCTGCCGGGCAGGGGCAGGTGGGGTCCCAGAAGGAGCCCTCATGGCCCTGCAGCATGTCAGAGCCCAGATAGTACTGGAGGGGCTAGCGGAGCAATTGGGGGTTCAGAGATCTCTGTCCCTGAGCACCCAGGAGAAGGAAGACTGCACAGTTGGCAGAGGAGAGAGGTAATCACTGTCACTGTCACTTCCTTTCCTCCTGAGGCTGCTGTGGCCTTTGAAATAGTAGTCATGTTCTTTGGGGTCTCCTGGTACTAATATTCCTAGCACGGCATCTGTTGATAGCCAGCTAATTATTATCCAAAGACTAGCACAAATTGCTGTGCTGCTCGTGATAGAATGTAGAGAGAATACTGTGCTGTCAGAAGCTGTCCATGTAGCATCAGGCCCACCAGGGCTGAGAAAATTGGGTGACAGTTGTTGTTGCAGGTAGTGGAGAAGGTGGTGTAGTCTCTGAGGGAAGAGTGAGGTTTCCTCTGGACATCGGAGAGGTCCCTGACAGTCTCAGGCAGACAGCGCTTTCACTCCATGAGGAGATCTCCACCAAAGGAAAGTAGGAGGAGGTAGGGATGTGGGGAGAAGGACCTGGGGCCCTGAGGGGAAACACCTGCTCCCCCGGGCAGGGGTTGTCTCATGATGGTGGGGATGTGCTCAGTGATGGACACACAGCTGCTGTAAACCGCGGAAAGGCACAGACCCTACAAATTAAGTTTCCTAAAACATATCAAGACATAGGAAAGTTCTGCTTGTATGTTGTAGGGATGAAGCCCTTTACAACAGTAATAGCAGCATAGCAGCAGGGGGTGAGATGGAGCTCACCCCAGCAAGTGTGTTCACAGTTTACATTTTAGGGAGAGATTCCCAGAGTTAATGCAAATTAACAGGAATGGAGGGGGAATAGAAGGCAGTTTTTAATGTCAAAATGAACTAAACCCCAGTTGGGGGAAGCACAAATCATTGGAATAGGTATTAAATTATTTAGCATTCCAAGGCACTACCTAGAAGTAACTTAGAGGATGGCCAGATTGGTGGCTGGTCATTAAGCCCTTCCATAGCATTGTGGGTGAGAAATAACTGAAACTGTGGATTGTAACTACCATCTTATAAGTTGGTAAACTTATCAAATTTCAGTAAATTAAAAGCCCAGTTTTACTTGGTGGACCATGTCAAGCCTACATTTCTGGTTCTTTAGCGAGAAGAATCAGGTATCACACTCTGGTTTGATTCCATGAACAAAGTCCGGCCCTAGCCCTGCCTCTTAACCACCCTAGAGGAAGACCGGACCAAGAAGGGGCACCCTGAGCCCTAGGCCTGTGGATTCTGATTCAACACATCTGGGGTGGGGCCCTGGAATGGGAATTGGACTAGCATACCTCCTTTCTCAGAGCAGTACCTGGGCATACTTGGAGAAGCACGCATAGTTCTGGGGTCCTACTAAGACCCCTTTTTTTCTCCTTTTCTTTGATCTCTGGCACAAGCCTGGATAGTGATGGCTGAGTCTGTGCTGAATTCTCTGTGCTGGACATGACCTGGTGCCTGACACTGCCTGATAAATGGCTCACTCTAAAGTTACTTGATAGAAACTTTAGAAAATAATTTTACTGCGTATCTGAGCCTCACAGTTCATAGGCGAAAGACTTGCCAAGTCCATGGGAATCTATGGCGTGCCTGTTTAAAAAACATGTGATCAGGCTAAAAAAAGCTTCTAAACTCTTCTCCCTGGATCTGCCCTTGAACACAAATAAATGAATCCCAATTCCTGACTGATCATAACAACTCTTGAAACAGTGGGGTGGCTGAACAGACAGATTACAGAGGTGTCAGTCACCTCTAGTGCGCCTTTCTAAGAAGGCAGCTCGGAAGGAGGTGGCTGCTCAGAGTTTGCAGTGCTGGGTTCAGGAAGGTTTCAGCTTTGGTTAATGGTGCCGCCTGACAACGTTTTCCAATCCCATATAGCATGTTGGAACTCTCCACCCTCACACGGGCTCTTCCCATGTAGACTGCACATGTTACAGCTTCCTCAGTTCTGTGGCAGCTAACCTCCTGAATGGGTTTTCTCAGTTTAGGTTTTGATTTTTCTTAAAATCACTCACTAGCATGGGAGTGGTCTTACTGAACCAGCGCTACAGATGAGATTGCTCTGCAAAGAGGTTTTAAGAAGAAAAGTCAATCAGGGGCAAACTTTAAAGTATTCATATTAATTCCTTTTATTTTCAAAATTCTGGTATAAAGTAGTGCTTATTTTCTATGTCTTAACCAAGAAAAATATTTACTTAGTGCAACAAGACTCTGGACAGATGGGACTGGCCATTTCCAGATCACACACTTTCCTTCTCCCTTACCTAATTTTATATCTTCCTCTTGGAAAACGACAATCCCCACAGGATATGATGGGCCATTCTGCCATCATTCCTTATTTAGACCAGCCTTACCTCTTCACAATCGGTGTCCAGCTCAGGGCAGACTAACTGAGTTCCATCTGAAATGTGGACACCTCGTGTGGAATGAGACACCTGAGGGACATCTGGCCCCAACACAGAGACACAAAAGAGCAGGTCTTTCTTGGGTCGTGCTTTCTTTGTCTGTAATGCAGTTTTATTGCATATTGTTTTTCTCGGTTATAATTCATTTCTTTCCTGGTATGAAAAGATCAACTGTCATGATAATTTTTTTTGTTCACACTGGAGCATGAGGCAAAAACTGAGGAATGCCAGACTTCAGCATTGAGACTTGGAACAAAGAAAACAAAAGAAATTATTTTACTTTTTCAGAACACTGTGCTTTTAACATGATTGATTTTGCAAATGATTCAGTTAATTGTTGCTACCTTGACATTGCCTGATACATTTTCTGTCCAGGCCTTTAAAAATATTGGCAATTTGCCTACACTCTGATCTGGAAGTTTGCAGTGGACGTGATGAATTCCTACCAGAGTGGGTCTGAGTAGGTTGCCTGTTCCTTCCTGAGTAACTTGAGAGACCATTGGCAGCTGCCAGACCTTGGCCTGGGGACAGTGAAGAGAGCCGCCAGGAGCTGTTCCGGAGGGCAGCAACCTTCCTAGAAGCTCCTGGCAAATGGTTTTCTGGATCTTTCTTTATTCTAAGAAGTGACTCAATTTAGAGCTCTCCAGTAACGTTCATAGTCGTTAGAGTTGAGGAGTGGGATCGTTCATGATACAGGACAGGGCAGCAATGAATGTTACCCCCAGTCAATCATTACAAGTTAAATTAATAGTTTATTTGGTATTGTGTAGACACAGTAATAAACTGCATATTCCTATACATCAGGGCCAGTATTAAGCAGAGCTTTGCACTCTTTTTTTTTTTTTTAAATGTGTTTGCTTTTTTATTGCAGTTTGGCTGGAGCAGGGTTTGAACCTTCCATGCTTGGTATATGGGGCCAGTGCCCCACTCACTGAGCCACAGGCACCGCCCTAGAGCTTTGCACTCTTAAAGTTAAAACAAATGTTTTAAAACATGAATTCTTTAGGAAAAAATGGCAAATTCTTGATGACTTTATATATTTCATTTTAAATCAGTAAATCTGCTGTGAGGTTACATAAAATTTTAGTAAGATGTACCCAAATTTCATCAACATTTATCCTATCTGTATAAGACTTACTCTCTATGAGCTTATATACTGAAATTGGCTTTTTAAGTTGGAATATGGTCAGTACATGAACAGGTTAATCACTTTTTAAAAAATTTCAGATACACATATTTTGTTTATCTACTTTGTTTTTGTATAAATTGAAGCAAAGTTTTAAGTGTGCCCTTCACCCAGATAGTGTGCCTTCTACCACAACGGGTGTGAGTTGACCCCTCCCCTCCCCCCAGTTTCATTTTCCTTGAGATCCATCTATGCACTTGGGTGCTGATCAATTACTTCCAGTTTGGTATTGAGTACTCATGTTTGATTCTCTATTCTTGCGATGTTTCACTTAGAAGAACAGTTTTTAGTTCCATCTAGATCATCACAAGAGATATGAGATCATCATCTTTTTATAGCTGGGCAGTACTCCATGGTGTGCACACACCACATTTTATTAATCCAGTCACATATTGGTGGCCTCTGGGGCTGTTTCTGTGTCTTTTCAAGTGTGAATTATTCTGGTATCCTTAATAAAATTACCTTTTTTTCTTTGGGTACCCAGCAATGGGATTACTGTTGAAAATGGTAGATCTACTTTTAAGTTCTTTGACGTGTCTGCACCCAATTTTTCATAGGTTGCACTAGTTTGCAGTCCCAGCGGTATATGAGAGTTCTTTTCTCTACATCCATGCCAGCACCTGTGGTTTTGATCTATCTATTTCCCCAAAGATTAAAGACCTTGAGCATTTTTTTTTTTTTTGTCTGTAAAGACAGAGTCTCACTTTATCACCCTCAGTAGAGTGCCATAGCGTCACATAACTCACCGCAACCTCCAACTCCTGGGCTTCCGAGATCCTCTTGCCTTAGCCTCCTGAGTGGCTGGGACTACAGGCACCCACCACAATGCCCAGCTAATTTTTTTTGTTGCAGTTTGGACAGGGCCGAGTTTGAACCCACTAGTCTCAGTATATGGGGCTGGTGCTCTACGCACTGAACCACAGGTGCTACCCAAGACTTTGAGCATTTTTCATGAGCTCATTGGCCATTAGTGAGTCTTCATTTGAAAAGTTTCTCTTCTCTTTTTAATGGGGTTGTTTAGTTGTTTCTTGCCAATTTGCTTGAGTTCCTGGTGTGATACGATCTGGTTTTCAGTACTTTATCAGATGGATAGCTAATATTTCCTCCATTCTCTTTGGTCTTTTGATAGTGCCCTAGACCATGCAGAAGCTTTTAAACTTGATGTGGCCCCATTTATCTACTTTTTTGTTGTTGCTATTATTGCTTTTAAAATCTTCATGAATTCTTTGCCTAGGCCAATATTTATGAGTTTTTCTAGTATTTTCTTTTAGAGTTCTTAAAGTTTCCTGCCTTCAGCTTAAGTCTTTATCCACCCTGAGCCAATTTTCATGAGTGGTGAGATGTGTGGATCCTGCTGTCTCCTAACTGTGCCTATCCAGTTTTCCCTACACCACTATTGAACAGGGATTCTTTTCTCTTATTAATATTTTCTCAAGTGACAGCTTAAAGAAAATATGTTTTTACAAATTATACCAAGATATCCAAAGGATATTCATCTATGATATTTTATAAACATCCTAGAAATGTAACTTTTTCCTTTGATAGAGAAAATGTAATTTTTATTTTTATTTTATTTTATTTTTTTTTGTGGTTTTTGGCCAGGGCTGGGTTTGAACCTGCCACCTATGGGGCCAGCACCCTACTCCTTTGAGCCACAGGTGCTGCCGAAAATGTAATGTTTTTACATATGGTGTTTGAGAAGTCATTATATATATACATATGTATATATTTACTTATAGCAACTGACTTGAAAATTTTAATAGAAACCCAAATAAACTCAACTTTTCAATGGCCAGACTTGTCAAAAGAACAATTTAAATGGCTATTTCAGTGTCATTTAAGTGCTATTTGGTGGAGGATATTTGACTTGGATGGCTTCTGGATTTATCCTAGACTACCTGCTCAGTGCAGGTGGCTTCCTGCCTCTCAGACCTCCTTCCTTGCTAGCTCTGTTATCAGATCTCTTAGTCAGAATACCCCTTCCATCTCTTCATTATGATGCAAGCTGAGGCATCATCAGAATGCTCTTTGCAAATGAAACCTTGAACTTTAAAGAGTGGCTTGTTAAAAAGCATTTAGGGATTTTCAGTGTGTTTTAAGACAGCATTAGAAATTTTGGAAGATGGTAGGATTTGAGTTCAGATATGTGAGGATTTGTAGGTCAGTTTTTAATTATTTATTCTTTCAATGATTTCTAAACTCAGAGCTGAGTATCGGTCAGATTCTAGAGTTGGAGCTGTGAACTAAATCAACATGGATTGCCTAGGGAATTGTCAATTAACTTCAGCCTCGCACTCCTGGATAATTGCAAAGTAAATAGATCACCTGATGCCCCATCTGCTCAGGGCCCCCCGGCTCAGAGTTGATGCTGTTCTTTCTAATCAAGGGTTTTTTTTTTTTACCAATTAATTGTCTAGCAAACCTTACAGGATATTGAAGACTTGGACATCCCTTGAAACCTTCTCATTTGTGGGGTAGAGTTATTTTATGTAGAGACCATGGCACTCGCATCACACCTACTCTCCAAGTGTTGTGTTGGGAAGATGTACCAGGAAGCCTTTGCTAAACATAAAGCAGCATAATAATACAAGGCTCCATTGTCATAATTGGACTGTGTTGTGGTTAATATTTAATTTTAGCCACTTATAGAAGCATGGAAGCCACCTGCCTGGTTTAGAGCCCCTGAGCTATTATCTCCTGGGATTTGTCCCAAAGCCAGGCCCTCCCAGCAGGGAGAGAACAGGGACCTCACAGGCCCTCTGCGTGGCCCTGCGTGTGCACCGCCAGCTGCCCGCAAGTGCACTGTGCTGCTCATTTGTTCATTGCTTGGTAGATTTCTAACTTAAATAATCCCATCTTTTTAAAATAAACCTTTTTTATACTCTTAATTTTTCTGCCAAGATTCCCCGATGTGTCATTTTTTTCCTACAAATTTCTTAATATATTTGTAACAGCTAGTCTAACATCCTGGTTTGCTGATACAAACAGCGGGGCACGAGGTGGCTTCTATGACGTCCCTCTCTCTTGCTCACAGCTCAGATTTCCCTGCTTCTTTGCCTGTCTAATACTGAACAACTGTGTATTGGATATGATGATAGATACATTGTAGAGACCCTGGACTTTGTTTCTTTGTCTAAAGGGGTTGAGTTTTGTTGTATGGGGCAGTTAAACTGTTGATGAAACCCCCGACCTGTGGATGGTTTCAGGCCAGTTCTGAGCAGGCTTCTTTGGGCTCTGGACAGTCCTCAGCACTGGCCTCACTCCCGAGGTGTGGCCCTCCTGGGGTCTTAGTGGGAACCCTGAAGACTTCACTGAGCCCTGATAGCTGGTATGGCCAAATCGAACTGTGTGCTCTTTGAACTTGGTGGCTGGTGAAATTTCTGGCCCCCTGCTCTGCCTCCGTTGGTTCACCAGCTCTTCAGTCAGCCCTTAATTGGAGGGACATTTTTTGCAGATTCCGTTCTTGCCTTTCTATGAATTCCCCTTTCCAGGGTTTTCGTTTCTCCTGTGCCCCCGTTCCACTTCTAACACATCTTGCTGCTTGTGAGCAAATTCAGCAAATGCACCATTTTAGTCACAAATACTTCAGTGTGCGTCATTGAAAGATAAGGAGTGATTCCTCAGTGTTTTTCATATTAAATTTTCTCCAATTTTCTCAGTTCTTTTTTTTTTTTTTTTGCAGTTTTTGGCTGGGGCTGGGTTTGAACTGCCACCTCTGGCATATGGGACCGGTGCCCTACTCCTTTGAGCCACAGGCACTGCCCCTTTCTCAGTTCTTTTTACAGTTTTCTTCCTGTGCATCTTGTTTTATTAATTCACAAGTTTTCTTTCCCTTTTATTTTCTGTTCCAGTTGTTTGTTGAAGAAATTTGCCTGTTTGTATCACAGATTCACGGGTAGTCTGGGTGCTGTGGTGGCCCTGTGGTGGCCTCTGTGCCAGCCCCTGTATTGACCTCTGTGCCGGCCCCTGTATTGACCTCTGTGGTAGCTACTGTGGTAGATCCTGTACTACCCCCTGTGCTGACCTTTGTGCTGACCCCTGTGGTGGCTCCTGTGCTGGCCCCTGTGGTAGGCTCTGTGCTGACCCCTGTGGTGGCCCCTATGGTGGTCCCTGTGATAGACCCTGTGTTGGCCCCTGCGCTGGCCCCTGTGGTAGACTCTGTGGTGCACCTCCCCCCCCCAGTGGTCCCTGCAGGGGCCCTTGCACTGCTGTGTGATGCCTTCCTTTGACCTTGCACAGCTTGTAAGCTGACAGGAGCCTGGAGGAACAGGCAGATTTGGGTGTGTCTTTGACAGGATGTCCCATGCAGGTCACCGTGGCCTTCTCCTTCCTCACGTCAGGAGGCCCCAGTGTCTGCTTGTCTCTGTCTTTGTGATTTTATGCTTGGTGAGTAGGATCAGGTGTGTCGGCCTGATCCGTGAATCCCAGAGCTTCTCAGCAGCTCTCGCTCCAGCCATTCACAGCCGCTGTCAGTGGTTGCCTAGAGGCTGCTTGATCGGTTCTCACTTCATTTACTCTTCATTCATTTACCAAACATATGTGTATCCCAAACACAGGTGCCACAGAAGCATTTACAGACAGACACCCACATGTGTCCCGGGTCCACGACACAGCCATGTCCTTATGTGAGCCAAGATCCTTTGTGAGACTAGGAAATAATACATTATACTTTGGACATTGAGGACTGGAAATTAGGTTTACAACTGTGTGAAAATATCATTATGTAGAATTAGATGAACCAGGTTCAAGCCTTGGTTAACAAAACTCTGGATTATCCATATATTGTGGGAGTAGAATTGCAAACAACAGTTTTGCCTGAATTGTTTGTGATTAAATAATGCAATGCATAAAATCTATTTATCATATTCTATTTTCTGCTACCACAAAACCAGTTCTCAATTTGGCAGACATTAAGTTTATGAAGTTTTTTTTTGTTGCTTTTACATGGGTTAAATACTTACTGGACACATTTCTTTCATTCTTTATTTTAAAATAGTTTCAAAATATACTATGCACATTTTATGCATCTTAAATATGAACTTTTTTTAGTTAATGTGACTAATAAGAAATTTGAACAATTATTATTTTTTTTATTTTCTGAGATTTAATATCCACACTGGATGTTGGATCAAAGGTCACACAGCACAAGTGTACGAGGGCTCCACATGTGTGCACCTCTAGAATATCTCCTGTGATTTGCAAACACTGATTTCAGCAAATGTGTGTAGTGGCCACTACTGTCTGGCAACGTCCTGGGTACATTGATGGATAAGAAAGTTTCTGCTTCTTTGTGGAGCTTACATTCTGGTGCCTGGCCTGGGTCACTGTGTATATTGCAAATTGGAATCGAACAGGTGAATGCTCGTCTCTTCACTAAAGCTCCAGAAATTATCTGACTGATCATAAATAATTTTTATAATATGCTTTAAAATATAAAAAGGAACAACTGGGATGAATCTGCACTTCAGCCAGCCAGTGTGGGGCATGTGGGAAATGCAGACCCCTCAGCACGTCTGCCTCACAGAAGAGGTTTGGCCTGGTGTCAAGAAATAAATCTGACATCACTGAAGATGTGCACTGTGTCTCAAGACTGTGGAGATAAAAATAATTTGTTTTTAAGTAAACAATTATAAAGACTTTATAAAATTTTTTTTTTTATAATTGAAAAAGGCTATAATGAAAAAAACTTTTCTTATATACTGACATGGCTAGTACTCAGAGCAATGTAAAGTGGCCGTTATTATCCATGTGAAGAGGTGAAGAGCGTAGGGCGGGTCAGTCTCCCCACTACACAGAGATGCACAGCGAATCTTGGCATTAATGTCAGTTCATCATCCTTTTTGTTTTCTTTGCTGTGTGTTATCCTGACCCAACATACAAAGGATTAGGATTGATTTTATTTTATTAT
Organism: Galagoides demidoff; assembly: GCA_963574575.1. Taxonomy (NCBI): domain Eukaryota; kingdom Metazoa; phylum Chordata; class Mammalia; order Primates; family Galagidae; genus Galagoides; species Galagoides demidoff. The sequence continues at coordinate 18,204 of CAUYQV010125891.1, forward strand.
GACTAACAAGTTACTGTGTTTATCCATAATTAGGAAGATAGCCACACATTAGGGGACATTACACTATCACTCGAACGTGAAGAGGGCCTCAGGCTCCATGTAGGCTCTTCCCTTGAGTCTCAGAGGCCGACCCAGACTCGGGATCTGCCCCCTCCCGACACCCAGTCTACCTCTCTCCAGTCCTCCTCTTTTACCACGATTATTATGGACAACTAATTAGTATACCTTGCATTTTATTCCCAGTCCACCAGCTTAATTTTCACTGAGATTTACTTCTGTCCATGTTCATTTTAAATTTAAGCTTTGCGTTTCAAATTTTTTTTTTTTTTAGTTTTTGGCTGGGGCTGGGTTTGAACCTGACACCTCCAGCATATGGGACTGGCACCCTACCCTTTTGAGCCACAGATGCCACCCTGCATTTCAAATTTTTATGAAAATGTAAAATTATTGATGTTTTTAGTTTTGGAATGTTGTGATTTTTAGTTCTTCCAAGGTAGTGAAACAGCTACACATATTTTATAAACAGATATTCACTTATGTTAGGTGTGAGATTCCTTGTATCTTTGAAAATGAGTATGCTTAATTAAAATATTTTTGGGGGAATTAAATTCAAATTTGTGATCAGTTTGGGCATAGATCTGAATCTATAAAAATATGTAGTCAGGTAATATAATCTGACAGTGGGATTATGCCAAGTCCTGATTCAAGGACTTTGTTTGCTAATGCTGGAAAGTACTTGACTCTTTTTCAATAATGAAAATAAATTATCAGACTCATAATTTAAAGCATCACTTGTCAGCTTGTTCTCAGTTGTAATCCTCAAGGCTTTGTCTACCTGAAAATCTGCAGGTGGTATTAACGTTCTAGTGGTTTACTTGGTTTAGTTACTTCTGTTTCCCGTGTGTTTCTTTCTGCTTGATATGTCTGAGAGAATAGACGTCTCTTGAAGAGAGTAGGCTTTCTTTCACAGGGCACTGGTATTTTTCACTATATTTTACCCCTTTCTAGTGTGGTTCTGTATGACACGGATGTGACGAGGCTGAACCATCACTGACTTCGGCCCTGTGCCTGCTCCGGGCAGCACCAGAGTGGCTCCTGTTTGTTCTCCGTGAGCAGAGCACCTCTACGTCTGTGTATGAGCTCCTCTCTGGGCCCTGGAGGCAGAGGGCCTGCCCTGCAGACATGTGAAAGCATTCATCCTGCTCTTCAGTCTTAAGCCCTGGACTTAATTGTAGGATGCAAAGTAAACTCAGTGTATTATGTGAAAAATAACACTTTCTGAAAACTTCCATGGAATTCCAATGTGACTTTCTATACATTTATAGAGTGTAAGATTTCAATGTAATCCTTGCTATTCTACTTACTGCAGAAATGTCATTACCTAGGTCATGGGCACGACCCTCCCTCCTTTACAGCTCGGCTCTCCAGGGTCTGGGAAATGTGTCCACTTGCTGCCCTCCTGCTTGGACCCCAAAGATCGGTGCCAGGGAAAGGTTCATCTTCCCACAATGTTTTTAAGTGTCAAACTTATCTTTATTTTTCATTTTACACGCTCATAGCTTTATCGCTGATTATTAACCAGGACCATCACGTGGAAGTATGTGATGGATGTGGCACTCCTGCAGGTGGTTTCTTCAGGGACAAGTGTGGGAGGTTTGCAGGTGTCATTTCTCATAGTAAAGCTGGTGTTAATAAAGATTAGCTGCTATTTCTTGTGGATGTATGTTTATGTCTCTGCATTGAAGGATTACTTATTTATTGCAATCATCTCTGTTCTGTTATTATTTTTGTTGGGTATGTTTGATTAGAGTTTTTTGTAGTTTACCTGTTGAAATTCTTGTATTTTTCTCTGCTAGGTCACTGCCTCCTTCTCAGCTCTAGATGGAGCTTTAAGCCCAGGCCTGCTCAGCTCTAGCGAGAGCCCAGCACGCTGCCTGTCCAACTCAGGGATGTCCCATTGGGGTGTCCAGGCACTGTGGAAAGGCTGGGAGGGGAGTGCCCAGGTAACCCAGGAACTCTCTGCACATGGCAATACTGAGCAGTCTCTGATTGCTGTGTCCTTAGGTCAAGTTACAGAGCAGGATTCTAGATCCTTCCTTTGTCTCTGGCTACTGGGGATATGGCTCTTGTCTGGCACTCACAGTGCCTTCCCTGTGTCAAGGCAAGGACAGATCTCCTGCTGGGCACCCAAGGTGGTGGGAAAGCTGCTTGTCCACTTTAATCTTATTTTTTTCCATTGTAGAAAACCATTAATTGAAAAATTTTCTGCATGTTTTGCATCTGGCAGATTGGGGAACTGGTTTCACTGATACAGAAATACAGTTCTCTTAGTATTTATTCAGAGTTTTTTCACTTCCCTGTGGCTCTGGGAACTGACTTGTCCTCATCTCATCTTCATGTTTGAGTTCTAGGATATTGTTGGTGAGATCTCAGAATACAAGCTATAGATTTGTTTTGGTTTTCTGTGGAAGGATGTGGAGTCAGCTTGCATCTGTGCCACCATTTTGGAATTAGAAGCCTTCCATTCCTTATTAGTTGTTTTAATTTTAGAAACGAGTTCTTGTAAGTTGCCTAGGCTGTAATGCAGTGGCTATTTATAAGTATAAGCAGGGCGCACCAGAACCTCACAGTCCTGGGCTTTGATGATCTTCCTGCCTCAGCTTCCTGAGTCACTGCAGCTACGGGCACATGCCACAGTGTCTAGCTGGTAATTTATAAGAGCATAAAAATTTCCTGAATCGAAAATGTGGGAGAAGTGCTCCTTAAATAGAATATATGCTTTGTTGTAGAAGTTTAATTCAGAAAGGAAAGAAGATGAGATAAGACAAGGTAAGAGGGTTGGTGGAGGTACCATTAGCTCCTGTTGTAAAAAAAAAAAAAGTGGAGACTCACTGCACAGAAGCTTGGTAGGTTGCCTTTGAATGAAAAGATTTTATGTAAGTCAAAATGTTTTACATGTGCTTGCAAAATGCTTCTTTCCTCAACAATACCATACCCTTTGTCTGTTAAATTTCATACAACATGTTTTAGCTATTTCTATGAATTAGAAATTTACATGAATAATTGTCTAAAGTCCAAGTTCCTGATTTCATCCCCATCTTTAATTTATTCTTACTGATAGGAGTCACAGTTCATATTTGTTTGTTTGTTTTTTTGTTTTTTGAGGAATGTCAACGGATCCTTTATTGAAATATTTTCCCTTGTACTTTTTAACCAGCTTGGCATTCCACGTCACCACTGTCGATGTCATCTATGATATCATAGAGTGGCAGTCTGTGGGCATCCATCAACATGGCAGCCCATGGACTGGGGTGTTCCCAGGATCTCTATAATGGTTCCAGAGAGTTCTCTGGCTAAAGATCAATGCTGCATCTCTCTGGCAATGTTGAAAATCTCATCAAAAGTGATATTTCTGTTGTGTTTAATGTATTTTTGTTTCTTTCTGTTTCTTGGTGGTTCCTTGAGGGCTTTGATAATGAGGGCAGAGGCAGACTGTACCATTCAATCTGGGCCTGTCTGTTCTGGATAGTCACTTTCACTGTAATCCTCTGACCCTTCCAGTTACCACTTGCCTTGGAAATGTCATCACCAATCTGTTTTGGAGACAAACCCAAGAGGCTGATCCTGGGGACCAGGGCAGACTTTGCACCAGCTTCCCCACTGGTGCACTTCAGGTGTACAACTTTCATCTCATTAGGGTCAAACTTTGGCAGTATAGCAGAGGCAGCTGTTGTCGGATGAACCAGGATTCAGGACAACCCAAGAAAGTTGCCCCTTGGCCTCTTTGAGCTGAAAGCTGAAAAGCACATTTTGTGTTTTTAATGTATAAAAATTATCATATTTTGCCATTTAACAGCTTAAATATAGCATGTGTGTTTCCAGGCACTGACACTACTAATAACGTCTAATGTTTGTTGAGCATATGGTGCAAGCTTCACACTCTTCAGAGTTTTCTACACGTTTGTGACACAAATACATATTACCCCTTTTTACAGATGAGGAAACCAAGGAATGTAAAGATTGAACAATTGACTAACATCGCTCAGCTAATAAATGATGAAGCCATACTTCACACAGACAGTTTGGTTTTGGAGTAACCTAGCATAGAATGCTATCCTGGAAGTTTTATAAATGTTTATCCTCTATTTAAAAAAAGGCGGAAAGAAAAGAAAAACACCCAGACAAAGGAGTGGTGAGAAAATATCTAATTGATGAAACTGAGTAATTTTCATTATAGGTTCTTGAAAGTTATAACATTAGAAGTCATCTAAGCTGTCATAATATCAGCTCTGACAGGTCTAGAATTAGAATGTCATTGCTAAGATGCATTCAAGGCGTGACAATTAAGTTTGCAAACTTGCCACCGTATGCTTATGTTGGCAGCACTGTACAAACAACTCAATAAGGGTTCACAACCGTAGCAAATGAATGTCTCACAGCTGTGTTCATGTCAGTGTGTGGAGGTGCCTTGCTGAGTGGTGTTCATCATTGTTGTGAGTTTTTGTGTGCCATCATGAGAATGTCAGAGCTTGAATTAGAGCAGTGAACAAACATTCATAAATTTCTTGCTAAACTTGGCAAGAGTAGAAATGAAATCAGGGACATGTTAGTCCAAGCTTATGGGGGTAATACCTTGGAGAAAATGGCAGTGTACAAATGGATTAAATATTTTCCTGAGGGGAGTGAAAATGTCACTGATGAAGAGAAGTTAGGACAGCCAGTGATGACCAGAACTGAGGAAACATTGCAAAAATTTGTTAATTATGCATTAAAATCATCAGATGACTGTGAGAAGCATATAAGACCAAGTAAATATTGCTAGAAAAACAGGAAAATCTCCACTAAAAATTTTGGCCAGCGACTTCTGGCTCTTGCATCACAACACACCAGCTCACACGGCATTATCTGTGAGGGAGTTTTTAGCCAGTAAACAAATAACTGTATTAGAACATCCTTCCTACTTACATGATGTGGCCCCCAAAGATACCCAAAGATAAAGGAACTATTGAAAGGAAGACATTTTGATGACATTCAGGACAGTACAGCTAATGCAATGACAGCTTTGATGGCCATCCCAGAAAAAGAGTTCAAAATTGCTTTGCAGGGTGGACTAGGCATTGGTATCAGTGCATAGCTTCCCAAGGGGAATACTTGGAAGGTGACCTACCTTACTGATATTCAGCAGTGAGGTGTGTAGCAGTTTTTCTAGTATGAGTTTGTGAACTTAATTGTCAGGCCTTGTACATTTTTCGCTGACTCAGTCTCAGAAAAAGCACTCTCACATTTTAGGGATTTTTTTATAAACTATGTAAAACACTATAAAATCCAAAACTTTGTCTTTGGATTTTGTTGTAATTATTTCTAACTCTCCAAGTTGTGTGTTAGTTTGTTAAATGTCAGAATCTGTTATTCAACACTTGCATAATGATAATATAATTGGTTAATAAAGTTGGCAGAGAGGAAGTGGGAAGGGTGAGAAGCGTTGGGATCAGGGATTTTGTGAATCTCGGACGTCAAGTCTGTTTGTGGATCTGTGCATAGATAAAGGGTCCAAAGAAGTTAATGAGAAGATTCACTTTGGACGGGGACTGTAAAGGCAAATCAGGTGCCGTCATGGCCCAGACTTTGCTCAGGTGCAGGTCAGTGGTGCAGTCTCTTCACCATCCTGGACGGAGTCCACGGGCAGAATCCTTCAGCCCGTAGGAGTCAGCTGCTTTTCTAACCAGATATTATATGGCTGCTTAGCCCCTCTCATGCAATTCATTAATTTAAAAATTATGTATATAAATCTTCATTCATCTATCCTATCATTCTCTTCACAAAGGTCATTTGATGAAGAAATTGCTGTTAATTTGTGAGATATTTTTTAGTGCCCTAGAAGTCCAGTGACTAATGGGTGAGGCAACCAGATGTTCCTCCCCGAAGTCCCTGTGCCTGTCTGTCTCCATGATGCTCCCCAGGGCTGACCTCCTGGGCAAGTGTGCTTGCTGGCTCTGGGTGAGGAGAGTGTAATTGGTATTTTGGTCACTTCTTCACTATTTTCACATCCAGACTTTATGAGGATAAAATCAGAGCTTCTGCAGAGTTGCCAATGACATACTTCTGTTTTCTGACCAGGCCATTGGGATTAAAGGGAATTTAAAAGGATCGTGTGTGTGGTTGGGAAAAAAACAAACCAAAAACTAAAAAATAAATAAAACTATGGAACATTTCTTCATTAAAATCAACAAGTGCTATCTCTTTTCCCTCTAACTGGTATTTCTCATCCAGCTTCCTCACAAAATTTAGTCTTAACATCATGCTTAAAGATCTTTTATTGATCAACATTTTTCTCTGCAACTGTGTGTGTAATAAAATTTATTTTGGTAAAAATTACCATTGCCTCTAAGTGTTATTTCATTTCCTTCTGGACCAAAAACTGTAAAAGAATTACTACTAATGATCAGTTGATTAAAACAAAATAAATATTTCTTAAAAAAAGATAAAAACTGGGTGGTGCCTGTGGCTCAAAGGAGTAGGGCACTGCCGGTCCCATAAGCCGGAGGTGGTGGGTTCAAACCCAACCCCAGCCAAAAACTTCACACACACACACACACAAAGATGAAAACCATAAAAAAATAAATAAACAAAACAGACTGACAGTGATAGAGCCAGATGGTGACTGGCAGAGAGAGGGTGAGCTCTGGGGAAGCAGCAGGGAGATATTCAGAGGCTCCCAACTCTAGGTCAAGTTTTCAGTTTTAAGACATGGGAATCCCGAGCTAAAAATATAGAAGAAGAACAGTTGAATGTAATTTAAATGCATGTAGCAGGTGGGGACTTGGTATGTCTAGAAAATTTTCTTCCCCCCCCGCCTTTTTTAAATTTCAAAATATTATGGGGTAAAAATGTCTTTGGTTTTGTGGATCACCTTTGTAATGCTTGAATCAGGGCTATGAGTGTTCGCTGTACCTGTGAGGTAGGTTTTAACCCACCCCCCCTCCTCTCCATTCCCCCTGCTTCATTTCCACAGAGTATTTCTTCCTGCTATACATGTGTGCTCATCAGTTAGTTCTGATTTAATAGAGAGTACACAAAGTCTTCGTTTTTCCATTTGTTAAATACATCGCTTAAGATTATGGTTTCTAATTCTATCCAAATTGCTGCAAAGTGAACCAATTCATCCTTCTTCATGGCTGAGTGGTACTCCAGGTATACAAATATCACATTTTCTTAATCTACTCATGAATTATGGGCACTTGGGTTGATCCTGCATCTTTGCAATTGTGCATTGTACTGCACTAAACATTCAAGTATAGGGTAAAATGATTTATTTTCCATTGGGAATACCTGATAGTAGGAGTGCTAGGTCAAATGGTAGGTGTGCTTTTAGTTCTTAGAGGAATCTTGGTACAGTTTTTCATGGAAGCTGTATTTGTTTTCAATCTCCCCAGCAGTGTATCAGCATTCCTTTGTCTCTGCATCCGTGCTGGTGTCTAGTGTGTGATATTTCTCTGTGGTTTTGATTTGCATTTCCCTGATGATTAGTGGTGTTGAGAATTTTTCATGTTTATTGCCCATTTTTCTATCTTCTTTTGAAAAACTTCTGTTCATGCCCTTTATGTACTTTTTGATGTAGTTCTTTGATTTTTTTTTTTATTGATTTGCTTGAGTTTTTCATAAATTCTGGCTATCAGCCCTTTATTTGGTTGTGTAGCTTGTGAATATTTTCTCCCATTCTGTTGGTTGTCTCTTTGTTCTGTTAGATATTTCTTCAACTGTGCAGAAGATTTTTAATTTAGTCAAGTCTCATTTATTTCTTTTTGTTACTGCTATCATTGCCAGTGGGGTATTCTCCATAAATCCTTTGGCCAGGAAAATATCTAGAAGTGTTTCTCTTATATTTTCTTCAAGAATTATTATGGATTAGTGCCTTACATTTAAGACTTTTATCCACCTTTAATTAATTTTTGTGAGTGGTGAAAGATGTGGACCTGTTCCATTCTTCTGCATGTGGCTATCCAGTTTCCCCAACACCACTTATGGAACAGGGCTTCTTTCTCCAGTGTATGTTGTTGTCTTCTTTGTCAAAGACCAGCTAGCTGTCTGTGAATGGGCTCATATCTGTGTTCTCTGTTCCATTCCATTGGTCTGTGTCTCTATTTCTGTGCCAATGTGTTGCCTCCATATTTGTTCTTTTTGCCTAAGATTGGTTTGGCTATTCATGCTCTTTTCTGGTTTCACACAAATTGTGAAATTGTTTTTTCTAGATCTGTGAAATTCGATATTGTTATTGATGGGAATTGCATTGAATCTGTAAATCATTTTAGGTAGTGTGGGGATTTTCATAATGTTGATTCTATTGATTCCTCAGCATGATATGTTTTTCCATTTGTTTGCGTAATCTGCAGTTTTTTCCTTAGTATTTCATACTTCTCTGTGTAGAGATCTTTGGTTAAGTATATCCCTACGTGTTTCATTTTCTTTGTAGCTGTTGTGAATGGTATTGAGTCTTTGTCTCTCAGCTTGACTGTTATTTGTGTATAGACAAAATTCGGTACCCTTTCCTGATAAAAACCATTGACAGGCCAGACATAGAAAGAACATGTGTCAAAGTTATAAAAGCTGTGAACACAAACCTGCAGCCAGCATCACACTGGATAGGGGAAAGTTGAAAGCATTTCCACTAAGAAAAGGAACAAGGCAGGGCGCTCACTGCCATCACGTCCATTTAATTTAGTGTGGGAAGTCCTCGCCAGAGCAGTCAGGAAAGAGAAGGAAATAAATGGATCCGAATCAGGACAGAGGAGCTCAAACTATCACTTTTTCGCTATTGATATGATCTTACTAGAAAACCCCAAAGACTCCACTAGGAGACTCCTAGAATAGTAAATAAATTCAGCAAAGTCTTAGACTACAAAATCACAGTACAAAAATCAGTAGCATTCCTATACACCAATAATAGAAAATTCTCTGTTATAGTTTGATGAGAGGATTATCTTTTTCTTCGACCAACAGCGTTACGCTTGTCTCACTCCTAATGCATTACTTTTTCACTATTAACCAATTTTAAAGAGCTTTATGATCTTGATGAGAGAAAGACTCTAAAAAGTGTTTTTAATTTAGAATGTGTTTTGAATTTGGAAAAGACATGCTCTTCATTCAAAATTGTGGGAAATAAATATTTCGGGAATGGAATTTTTTAAAGTAAACATGTATACAAGGCAGTATTTCATAAATCATACTTCTTCATCAGAAATTTAGTAAACATTCTTTACTTTAGTTCTTTTTGAAAATAAAATTAGTATTTACAGATAATCTGAAATGGCTAATTAGTTGATAACCTGTTTAGGGTTTTACTCTGTGTTGTGACAGCATATTCATCATGGTTTATTTATTTATTTATTTATTTATTATTTATTTATTTTGAGACAGAGCCTCAAGCTGTTGCCCTGGGCAGGGTGCTGTGGCATCACAGCTCACAGCAACTTCCAACTCCTGGGCTCAAGCGATTCTCTTGCCTCTGCCTCCCAAATAGCTGGGACTATAGGTGCCCACCACAATGCCCAGCTATTTTTTTGTTGCAGCCATCATTGTTGTTTGGCGGACCCTGGCTGGATTTGAAACAGCCAGCTCAGGTGTATGTGGCCGGTGCCTTAGCCACTTGAGCCACAGGTGCCAAGCCATCATCATAGTTTAGGCATGAGGAAATACATCATCAGTTAATGTTGATAAATACAAAATGTGAACACTGATGTTTTTATTTTGAGAAGTATCATTTCTAATTGTAAACATGTCAGCTTTATTGACATCACCATGAGCAGAAATATTAAGAAATCTGCCAGGAGTTATTAAGATTCACTTCTGCTGAAAAGGATTATAGAGCAGTCTTTACTAATTATTTTTCTAATCTAAAACTTTTTCTTGTATATATCTGGAATTTTCTTTAAAGTTTTAGTGAACATATAAGAATTATAAAAATACTCTGTTGTGCCTATTAATTTGTTCTTTATTTTTAAATTAAACTAACAACTCTAATTATGTAAACTACCCATTCTACTTTTTTTCTCTAAACTTATCTGTCAATCTGAAATTCTCTTTTTGAGACTCAAAACTTCTATTATGACTTTTATATTCTGGAGGAAGATGATTATATCTGCATACGTTTAAAACTGAGTCCTTAGATTATTGTTCCTGAAATCAGCTGCTGAGCTTTTAAATCTCATACCATGTTATAAGAACATGGTTTTAAGAAAAACTTCTAAAGAAAGTTTGACAACTAGCTTTTTAAAAAATAAAATGCATTTTTTTCAATACATATGTTGGTTTGTAAAGTATTGCTCTTATTTAGTAAAATAACACCTTCTCTCATAACTCTGTGATAATATGTTTTTGCCCAGATACTTCTGATATTTGGATGGAACTGTAGACAGTCCTTTGAAAGGGTCTGGGAAGATGGAAGAGCTGTCACCCTGGGCAAGAGGGACTTTAAAGCTTCTGCTTTGTAAATGAGCTGAGTTCTAGAAGTGCCTCTTTGTATAGAAACAAAGCTGAGCAAAAAGTCTGCTGGAGGCATAAACTTTAAATGAGAGAGGCAGAGGCAGCTTGGGAGTCTGAAAGGTCTCGGGCAGCCTGGTATCACAGATGAAGGAGGCAGGCACCAAGGTCATGTATGAGGTAGGCCCAGAGGGGAACAGGGTTAAGGCCCATCTGTGACTATGTGGAACACACTGCCTCATGATCCCTGCATGGACCCCAGAAGCTGTGCTGTGTGTGCCCTGGGCCACTGACTGCACCCCAACCTCCTGGCCTTAAATTGGCTCAGACTCTTACTGTGCTGCTCACGGGAGGTGAGTGGTCTTGGTGCCAGGCAGGGTGCGTCAGGATGCTGGGCACGGATTTAGAAAGGGGATGCCTGGAAGGGACAAGTTCAGCTGGACCCAGAGATGTAAACCTTTAAGAAGCCCATCATTTTTACTTCGTTAAGAATAATTCCAGCTGACTAAATGCAGGCTGAGAAAGATATGTGTATCTAAAAAAGTATTCTGTGAAGCTGTGACATTTTCACTTGATATTTCACATTTGATATTTCTCATTCACATTGTGTCGCTCAGAATTTAGTGTGAAAATAATAAAAAACAATTTCCTGGTAGCCCTATTAAACTCAGTAATTGTACTTCCTTTGCCTAAATATTTATTTCCAAATGATTGTTCATAGTTTAAAAGGGGCTGTGTTTGATGACATGTTTTTAGAATTTGTGGGAGAAAAGTTGTATTTTTCTCATCACTATTTTTGGCTTTTTTATGTATCTGACTAAGCTTCTTTTCACGTCTGGGCTGAACCTTTCAGGTCCAGCCAGCTGCAGACACATCTCCTTCCACTACTTTTTACCAGACTCACCTGTCCTGTTGCTAATGAACAGCCCAGGACTCTTGCTCTTCTCTGATGACCTAGCTTCCCTGCCATCTCCTTTCCTGGAAGGCCTGGAGGCTATATTCACCATACTGATGCTACAAATCTGACAGTTTTCCTGCCCTTTCTACTTGCAGAGTCTGCTTACTTGCTCCCCAAGTCTTTTCATATTTTATGATTTTCATTGATAGATAAAATTCTGCACATTTATTGCATGTATGGTTGACATATATCTATATGCATGTCTGGGTAAGAACAGTCAAACCCAGCTAATTAACAAAGGCACCACCTCATGTGGTGTCATTTCTGTAGGAAGAACACTTCGCTTCCCTTTCTTTGCATTTTACAAGAATACAGTTGGTCACGATTACTGTAATCACCAGGCTGTATGGCAGGTCTGTGGAGCTCACTGCTCCCACCAAGCTGGGTGTCATTTCCAAGGGCAAAAAGGATCCGTATGTGACCAAGATGTCTGCAGCCCATGTTTATTGCTGCACTGTTCACAATAGCCACGATGTGGTATCAGCCTACACTTCCCATAGCAGATTAGTGAATATATACAGGAGAGAACACTGGATACTCAGCCCTGGGGAGCAGGGAATCTTGCGATTTGTGCAAACACGGCTGAACCTGCAGGTCGTTGTGCTGAGTGAAGAGCCAGGTACAGAGAGACAGACCCTGAGTGACCCATTAGTGGAATCCAAATGTGTAGTGATCTCTTTGAATTGGAGAGTAGCATGGTGGCTACCAGAGGCCAGAGTGGTCACTGGGGAGGGTGAATTGGGAGATGTTGGCCCCCAGCTCTTTTTCTTTCTTTTAACCCTTCTGAGAAGGGCCAGGAGTGGTCATGAAATATTACATGGGTTACCTGTCCATGCTGCCGCTTGGGAGAGACAGTGTCCCTACTGCACTAATGCTGAAAAATACAGATGTCAGGGGGGCAGGGATCCAACCAGCATCAGCTCTCAGCAACAGGGGACGTCTGGTGAGTTTTTGTGTTTTTTGTTACACTTGAGATTTAGAGCAGACCCATGACATGTTTCTGAGTCACTGATAATAATTCCTCCCTGGAAGATACAGACAGTTCCCCCTGACCTGACATACCACAGCAGTAGCCTTCTGTTTTAATTTTTCAAATAAAGTTAGTTTTGAAATGATTTTTAATTCATTTTTGAATTTTGAACCTTATAGATTGTGTTATTTCAAAAGGAACAAGTTTGAGTCAGTTCTACTTATGAATAACTTTTACCTTTAGAAAATTAAAATTTAAAGTACCAAACTAGCTTTTAGAAGATGACTCAAGGTAGGATTTTCAGAAGTTAAGGTTTTGACCAAATGGGCTCCACTTCATTTTTTTTTTCCAGATAAACGTATGGGTTCAAATTGTTGTTTTGTTACATGTGTGGATTGGATAGTGGTGAAATCAGAGCTTTTAGGATATTTCTCCCAGCTAACAATGTCATGCCCATTGCTCAGCAGTGGCACCTTGGGGCCGCTGCAGTGGGCAGAATGCAGAGGTCAAAACAGACAAGGCACGTCCCTTTCAGTTTACAAATAACAGGAGTGACAGTGGGTCAGTGTGCACACAAGTGTGATTTCAATAAATGACACATTTTGAGAAAATATCTTTTTTTAAAGCATTAACCATTTAGAGTATTTATCGCTATGAAATTTATAATCATAAAATTCAAAGAAACCTGTTTCCAGCACTGGAGAATTGATTAAATAGCCATTGAAATCCATGAAAGTGAAATGCTCTTAGCGTTGCCAGTTGCAAAAATGAGTAGGAGAATTTGTAATGACCCTGAAAATCTGTCATCACAGAGCATTAAGTGACTGCGTGTCTATAGTCCCAGTTATGAAGGAGGCTGAGGCAGAGGATTGCCAGAGACCAGAAGTCTCAGGCCAGCCTGGACAACACAGAGTGACCCCATCCCTAAAGTAAATGAACAAATAAAAAAGCTTTTAAAGATTAAATGAAAAAAATAAGGGCAACTGGTCACATAAAGTAGAATTCAATTTTACTAAAATTTATAATCTGCATAGAAAAATAACATTAAAATTTTATAACTGGTATCTCTAAATGGTAGAATTATGGGTTATTTTAATCTTTTTATCTTCCTTATTTTCACATTTTTAGAATATATCTTTTATATATCCTTTTATAGCTTCCTTTAAAAAATGCTTTATTAAATCATAACCGTGTACATTAATGCATTTTGAGGTACAGTGTGTTGATTTGATATGCAATGTGGAATGCTTACATCTACCTGATTAACATAGCCCTCTCCTCGCTTACTTATTTGTTGTGGTGAGACATTTATACTCTATTCTTAAAAGTTTAGAAATGTGTCATTGCATTATGCACATTAGGTGAGGTTCCCCCAAACATCTTCCCTCCTCCCAACCTCCCCGGTCTCCTCCCCTCTCCTGCCCCTTCCCTCCTTCTTTCTGGACTATAGTTATGTTTTACCATTCCTATGACTGTGTAGGTGATTATATACTGATTTCGTAGTAGTATTGAGTACATTGGATACTCTTTTTTCCCATTCTTGAGATACTTTACTAGGAAGAAATTTCTTAATAGGTAAAAAAATCAGAGTCTTTAGGAAATTAGATACATTTAAATACCCCAAATCCCAAGTCTAGATTGGAAATATATATGCTCATTGGAGCTGTCATCCTATGAGGTCTGACAATTAAGTTCACAAAATTTCCACTGTGCTCTTACATTGGCAGCACGGTACAGACAGCTCAGTAGGTTCATAAGTTTGGTATATCAGGTCTCATAGCTGTGTTCTGGGAAATATAGCAAGACCCTTCACTCAAAGAAAAATAAAAGTTAAAATGGCTTAATATCTGCAATAACCCATATATCTCCCATAGAGAGTCATGCATCTTCTAACCACAGAGTTATGCTAGGAGAAGTGTATCAGGTGATTTCATCAATGTGCAAACATCATGGAATGTACTTACATGAACCTGAGTGGCATAGCCCACTACGGCCCAGGTTCTGGGCTATGAACCTGTACAGTGTGGTCTTGTACTGAGTACTGTGCAACTGTAACACAGTGCTAAGTATTTGTGTACTTAGACATCTCTACACATAAAAAAGATGCAGTAGTACTCGGGAGGCTGAGGCAAGAAGATTGCTTGACCCAGGAGTCTGAGGTTGCAGTGAGCTATGATGATGCCACTGGACTATGACTCAGGCAACAGACCCAGACCCTGTCTCAAAAAGAAAGAGAATGATAGAGTGGAAGGGAGAGAGGGAGGAAAGAAGGAAGGAAGGAAGGAAAGAAGGAAGGAAGGAAGGAAGGAAGGAAGGAAGGAAGGAAGGAAGGAAAGAAAGAAGGAAGGAAGGAAGGAAAGGTACAGTAAACAGAAGGCGGAACCACTAAGGTGTATTTGGTCCATTGTTGACAAAGGCCTTTATGCTGTGCATGACTGTACTTTAAATCACCTCTACATTACTCACTACACCTAATATAATGCAAAGTCTATGTAAGCAGTTGCTGTGCTATATTTCTATTTGTATTATTTTATTATTATATGTTATCTTTTTACTGTATTTTTTTTTTCCTGAGAGTCTTAGATCTGTGACTCAGGTTTCAGGCTCTGTGAATGTGGATCCCACAGGTATGGAGGGCTGTTGCCCACATCCAACACTATCACAGAAATCATCCTTTTAAACTTCCATAGTCCCTGTGATCTGATAACATGAAAACATTAGAATCTCAGAACAGTGGTGCTACGAGTAGGGTGACCAGATTTTAACATTGGTAAAGCGGGACAACATGGCCGGGGGACGGGGCAGGGGATGGGGCAGGGCAGGGCCTGACAACAATGCAAACTTTGATAAGCAGTTCTCGATAATCACTTCTCAATAATTATTTGTTATTATTACAGTTTAACATAAAATTAACATAAATAATATAAAACTCATATTCTGGCGAAATAGCCACATGGCAGCCAAAAATTGTATATTTCCTTCCTGTTCTCTGGCATATTCATGCATTCTTTCCAAAACTCGGGACTTTTTTAAAAAGCCGTGGGACACGGGACAAATTGTTAAAAAGCGGGATGTCTGGTCACCCTAGCTAAGAGGGCTCAATAACCATTTTGTGCAACTCTTAAGTTTTTAAAATAAAAAATAAGTGGGTATTACAACTGCAAGACAGCTAAGGGTTCTTCAGCCAATGTGGGTCACCCAAGCTCTGGAAACAAAGTTTTCCATCACCCAGGCCAATGTTCTTTTTGTTTAAATTAATATACTTTGTAGCTCTTTTTTAGCAAGAGGAAGACAGTCATTCTGTCAAGTACACCTGACTTACCACCATGTTACCTGGCCTGTGTGTAGTAGAGTTTTGGGGGGTGGGGGAGGCACATGGGAGTACTGGGAGCTTCACCCAAGGAAGAAGTGCCTGAAACAAAGGGACAAATGGCAGAGCTGCCCTCACACTTGGGGCGGGGGCACAGGGGTTTGGGGAGAGGGTGATGTTCTACAGTGTTTGGGGAGAGGGTCTGTGATGTTTCACAGGGTTTGGGGACAGGGTCTGTGATGTTCCCTGGGTATTGGGGAAAGGGTCCATGATGTTCTATGGGGTTTTGGGAGAGGGTCTGTGAGGTTCTATGGGATTTGGGGAGAGGGTCTATGGTGTTCTATGGGCTTTGGGGAGAGGGTCTGTGATATTTCATGGGTGTTGGGGAGAGGGTCTATGATGTTCCATGGAGGTTGGGGAGAGGGTCCCTGAAGTTCCACAGGGTTTGGGGAGGGGGTCTGTGATGTTCTATCGGGTTTGAGGAGAGGATCCATGATGTTCTATGGGGTGTGAGGAGAGGGTCTGTGAGGTTCCATGGAGTTTTGGAAGAGGGTCTGTGATGTTCTATGGGGTTTGGGGAGGGGGTCTGTGATGTTTGTTGCCACAGTTTCTCCTAATACTTTGTGGTACATTCTAGGGATGACCTGAGATGGCTGCCTAAGTGAAAAGAATATTTATGGCTTATAGTCAGGTCTGTGGGTAAACGCAGGTACTGGGCAGGGCCAGGTCCTCAGCCTGTCCACACCACCTGACGGGCTCACAGGAGTCTCCAGCCTTTGGTTTCCTTGCTGGTGCTGTGCAGGTGAAGGGCCTTCAGGCACACTGAGTATTAAAGGTAGAAATCGCACCACTGAGCACGAGCAGTCTGTGCCATTGCATGGTGCTGATTTTCTTCTGCCCAGAGTTATTTTCCCAGCAGAGTATATAGTATCTTCTCCTTCCTGTCTCTGCCATTTCACAGTTTCCCACAGAATGCTGGGGATGTCTTTGAGTTCTTAGTTCTGGTGAAGTGGAGTTTGTCAGACCTGAGAGCTGAGGACTCAAGATGGTTGTTTTGATCAATACAAACAACACATCTCTTACACCCCAGATGCCGTCTGTATCCCAGGAAACGAAAAGAATGTAAGTAGCATGAACTCTAACCTTGAAGTTATAAATTGCTTTCTAAAAGAAACAAATCCTTGTGGATCCTGAAATGACAGTTTGCTCAAAATTTCATTTGTTGGAAACACAGTTCACTCAAAGCTGGCACTAAATAAGACAAACAACATGTCTAGTGTGAAATTTTTCTCTGGCTGTCAATACCTGATGCTTTGTTTAGATCGACTGCAAGAACGATTTCCTACATAAAGACAGCCCTCAGGATGTCTGGGGATGAACAACGAGCACAGTGGAGGTTATCCAGCCAAAATGCATGAGTCAGTTTGAGTGATTTAATGGAAGAAATGATGAGGGAATGTGTGGGAGAAGACATTTGCAAAATGCATACTTAATAAAAGAATTATATTCAAAATGTATACAGAACTCTTACAACTTAAACCTGACTCAATTAAAAATTGAAAAATCTCTTATTAGACACTTCAGAAAATAAGATACACAGTGGCCAATAAATACACAGAAAGGGGCTCAGCGTCAGTCATCTGGGAAATTCAAATTTTAAAAAATGAGATGCAGCTACCCACCCAGCATGTAAACAAAGAGACTGATACCACGCACTGTTGACAAGGACACGCATGCTGAGCCCACACGCTGCTGCTGGAAATGTCAGCAGGAAGACAAATCCATTCTCCTGATCTGATGGCTGTATGGTGCTTCTAGGCACAATAAAAATTTGAATACACATCCACACCCACATATGAGCTTTATAAAATCCTTTAAAAACATGTTTGAAGTCAGTCATGGGAAGTTTCTTAGGACCAGAGGCCTCTGGAAACTGAAAGATTGATTATAATCGGGGCTATAACTCTAACATTCTGGATGGTAAATATAGAGCACGTCCAGTGTTCCTAAACAAATTTCACTGGATGTAGGAACACGTCTTTTCATCTGCCCACGTGAGGCCTTGTACCTGGAACGTGGCTGAGGCAACGGCAGGGAAACCCAGCCATCTGTGCACCACAGTCCCCCGCTCTCCACGGGCTGCTCGGTAGAGCTGCAGGTGGCATCTGTTTCATCTTTCAAATGTTCCTCTTGGCAAGTAAAGTACTTACTTTTAGGAATTTTCATAAAGAAAAGACAGGGACATAACTTTATTCAGATATTTTAATCTACTCAAGACAGGTTTGAGAGCTGACTGAACACTGTTTTCATGTGGCTCCTCATTCCAGCTGGGCAACTGTCTTAGAACTTCATTAGGAGAAGATGGGAAAAAAGATAAAACAGGAAATAGAGGGAAATCCTAGCACCTCAGGTTGGACAATCTCTTGTGAGAGGGATAATATGACCCATTTCCTGGAATATCCCTGCAGACCTGCGTGTCCCAGGGCCTCAGCAGTCACTCCTGTCCCTCTCAATACTCACATATTTTCTGGTTTGAGCTAAATGGTCGTTCCATACAACACTCCTCAAGTTTGGTTCCAACTCACGTTGTTCCCTGTGTGTTATAGCTCCAAGTACAGAAAGCAAAGTCAATCTAGAGAATCACATGACCATACGGAGTAGGACATCACTAACCAGAGTGCGATTTCTTATCTAGCCTTTTGATGTAACTTTTTTAAACAAAGTTTTAACTTCTAAGATTTCTTGGTTTTAATAAAAAAAATCCTCTAACAGGTTTAATGAATTGGGATATAAGGGAAGGCATAAGGCAGGCAAAATAAGTATTACCCTAAGTTGTAAGATGTAGCTTAGTGTGACTATGATACCAAATTTTTGATACTGGATTTCCAGGCTCTTGGTCACGACGATTCGATGAATGAATCAATGGATCACAGGATGGACAGTAAGTTAGGTTTTATTTACAGAGGTATTATTACAGC